>CM072159.1:26971078-27200179 GCA_036850595.1 Rhyacichthys aspro | reverse complement strand
AGCTGGATTCTTGAGAGATTTGTGAATTTGCAAATTCACAGAAATCCATCTTATCCTGCTCAGGACATTGTGTTTTAATTCATGAAAAAATGACCTGTTGATAGTTGTTTCTTGGCAGGTGGTTCATCCAATACCTCCAGGGGTTCTCATCTACAGTACCTGCCCTTTTGCAAAACCCTCCCAAATGGTAAAGGACCATTTGGACAGTCATGTTTTACAGTACTCTGATCAATAGTCCTAAATACAGATACAGAAAACTGATATCGTTCTTGAATTGGATACCGATGCACACTCTATTCTAGGACAGAACCTGGGCTTAAAGTACAATTATAGAGGCCTGTGTTTGGATAAAAAAAAACAATTTTTCACCTGAGCAGCCTTCCATAAACTCACGGTACACCTTGATATTTTCACTTGGCATTTTCAAAAGAAGGTGGAAAGAAAGCGTACATTTCCGAAAGGCAGTACAAGTAAACATCTGGCAGCTGTTGCACTGAGGTGTGTTGGATATAATTGTGAATCACCCTGAGGCACCACACAGTCAAATGTGTGTCTGAATTAGAATAGTGGGTTTTATAAATAACTCCAATACAACTCATAAGACCACAGTATGTAATTTAAACCTCATTATAGCTAAATATTTTCATTGTGTCTTTCTGATTAAATCACTTTTTAAGGTTTATTTTGATGAAATAGCCGATTGCTTGGGCCTTTTAGCGGGACGTCTGGTGCTGACAATTACCTTTTGATATAGCTGCTTCATAAAGTTTGCCTTGACTGTTAACATACTGTATCTCTGCATGAACTAATATGCTCAGCAGTGTTGGTGTTCTGAGGTCTGACAGCTCGGTCTCTTAATGAGCCCACTTAAGAAAGCAGCTGGTCTAGTTGGAGTATTGTAGCGTAGAGGAGTAGTGACCTCATTCATACGCTCACCTCGGGTCATGCTCGTGTACAGCTCAGTTACGTTGTCAAAAGAGATACGAGGCGTCCCGTATAAGGATATCGAACCAGTTTGTTTGTCCTTTAACTGTGGTTCTAGTTGTGATTTTCAGATACTACCAGGTGGAGCCAAACTGGCAGTCAGTTGATTGGATGGAGAAAAGATAGATTAGATAGAGCTGCATGAAAAGAACCTGTGACATCCTTAAAATGTTTGAAACTGCTGCAGCCCAATGCTCTTTTAGCAGTATACAGCTATACCTCCAGCATCTCACATCTCTACACAGATTTATAAGCTGCTTTAATGTAGTTTGAGTTATCAGTATTTTCACCTAATAGTCCAGTTGACTCAGTTCAACTAGGGGCTAAAATTGTCCTTGTTCTGTTTCACACCAAACCCACTGACACTCCTCACCTGTGGGGGCACTGCAGAAGTAAATACTGAAGAGAGACAACATGAAAGAAGGAAAATAAACCCCAGCTTTATTTTCTAGTTAATAACCATGGATGGATAAGATCTGGATAAGGTGAAAAGATCTGGCGAACTTTTCTCCTGCCGCCAATATGAATCCTATGCTGCCCAAAAAGGATATTCCCCATAGGCTACACTGTAAAAACAAACCACCTACAACTCCTACAATGGTCAGGTTTTGCAGTGTAGTGTTTATTTTTTTATGAACCAGACGTTTTCTCAGTTGAAAATCCTTAAATATACCTGGAAGCCCAAAACATTTTTGGAGCGCTGCGCCAATAAGCAACATACTTTAAAAATAATTGGCAACCATTAGTTTTTCACTTATTCAGTATCCTGTTCTAATACATCCACGCTGCACTGTTGTTAGCAGTGGTTTAGCAAACATCAGTTGTTCTTGAGCTAATGGTAAACTTTCAGTAGAGTATTTTCTCTGCTGTTGATGTCTATTGGTAACTTCTAAAAGTCACATGTGTCTGTGAGGAGGCCAGACATTTAAAGACTCTAGGTTTTGTCCGTGCTGTTGCTGCTGAGCCTGACGCGTGACTTCACCTCCAGTCGAGCATGAGCCTTTCTCTGTTCTTTTATCTTCACATGTCATCATCAGTTTCTCTTTTCTCTCCCTCTTCGCTTAACTCTTGTTTTGGTTCCTTCACAAGTTTAGCAACTGTCCAGTCAGTTTCAACCTCTCAGTTCACACACTTTCCTCTGACAATGCCAACTATTGTGTCTCTAAAGAAAGGTCGGGAGGAGTTGTTTTCTGTTTTGGTCCAGACTAAAAGAAAGGGTGTAAAACCATCATGAGAGTCAAGTCTAATATAATGACAGATGATTTAAGGCATACCAGCGTCCAGTGCTCCAACCCATGACCGACTCATGGCTTGTCTTTGTATGAGACCAAACCAATGAAATATTCCGTTAGTTGTGAGCCATAACTGAGACCTTTAAATATGGTCTGAAATCACGCTGGATGATTTTGGCCAAAGCTTAAAATTCATGGTCATAGGTTGTACCGTGACAGAATCAAAGTCGACCAATGTCACAGTTGCACAACCAGTGACAAAAATTTAAGACCGTCATTTGCCTCAGGTCAGCCTTTTTTGAAATCCAAAAGTATTTGTTTGTGCTGTAGCTGCTGAACCTGAATTCAAATGCTAACAACACAAAGACAATGTGTTGATCATGTGATATCATGGCTTGTAAATGATCTACAGGATTATTAGCTTTATTTTAAACCTAAAAAAGTGAAAATGGTTCACTTTCTTCTTTCTTACAGCTGTGTCTTTCCTTTATTCCCATTCACTGTCTCAACATTTATTCTTCTTTCCGCGGCTGGCCTCCTCTCACTCACTGCTCACGTGCCTCCACAAACAGCCTTGAGCAGACGACAAAATGCTCCGCTCACGTGCTTAATGCTCCAATAACGCACTCACAAACACACAAACACACAGTGGAAACGGACACAGTCAGCCCCAAACTGCACCAATCTTCTTAAAGGTTTAGAGAATAATCACAGTTGCTCGTTTCATAACTGCAGCTCGGGGCCGACGGAGCAGGAATAAGCACTTTATACACAAACACATCAATACACACAGAAACAGGTGATCAGCTGCGGGACACATGCAGGAATTAAGCCAGATCAAAGAGTTATGTGACAGGACGTCCAAAAAAGTCCAAATCCTGAAGGGGTGATTAATATCTGTATCCAAAACATGTGTGGCACTTTATAATGATGGCTGATGTGTTTCTTTGTCTTTAAGAGCTACTTGTGTGTAATTTATCCTTCAGCTATCAGTGTAGTTTGGAGAAGCAGACAGGAGCAATGACAAAGGGGCTAAAGCATATACTGCTTTAAATGTAAATAGTGGGAAATGGACTTTAAACATAAGTTCTACAAAATGGTACTACTTCAAACTTTGGGGGGGATTTAACCAGGAACGTCCCACTGAGACTGCACATCTCTCCAGCAGCTGATTCTTAGACCCATGGAGAAGCATAGACAGAAATGAGGAGAACATGCAAACTCTACACAGAAAGGCCCTGCCCTGGCCAGGGTTCAAAGACAGGACCCTCTTACTGTGAGGAAGAAGTACTTAACATTATACCATCGACAATTGTGACACTATTATGGAAATTAAACCACCTAAAACCGGGTATACACTGGACAAAATAAAATAAATTATTTCTGACACTGCAGATTTTTCCCACGATTGTGCGTCTTTCATCTGCGACGGTTGAAATTGTACTCAAGCTGTGTATAAACTTAAAATACTTTTTTGAACCAAGACTAGAACAAACTGCAGTTTTGATCCAGAAGAAGCTTTGTTAGTTCTAGGTTCTAGGTGTGTTTTCACTCTCCACATTAGCAGCTATATATAATGTAAAGCCTGTGTTATTGCTCCTGTCACACTCAAACTGGGAGTGTGCTGACTATTATCGCCTGTACAGAAATACCTATCACTACATATCTCATACACGCCCTTTAACATAATACTGGACTGTCCCATTAAAGTAATTATAAATTAGATTGTCTGAACATTAAGTCTATTTTATGTTTATGCTTGGATAAGAGCATTTGAGGTTTCAGGAAAATAGTGGGCTTTAAGAAACGCAGAAAAAACTGTGTTTGCAAATTTGTGCATCGCTTGCAAACCATGTGTGTGTTACCTTATTTAATATGCACATGTATAATGTATTTTTTATGTAATGGCCATATTGTCAGGCTTTGATAAGGATGCCCAGGTCCTAAAACCATATGTGTTTAAGTCCAGAATCACATAGGCCTAAGTGTCCAGGTGGTGTTTAGGTGTTGCAGCCTGTATTCTTGTATTAATAGAGCTGCTGGTAACACTTTATAATAAATAAACAGTATTAAGTATTAGTTTAGATTATATTTAAAACAATATTTGAACATCTATCAGTTGTTTATACATTAACTCATACTATACTAGTGCTGAATAGTGTGTAGTAAAAAAAGACTTCGCTTAACTTCCATGGTTTACACATTTTAAAACATATATAGAAAGATGACATATTACATTTTGAAACCCCATTTTGAGACCTTTTAAATGAAGTGTGGTTATAATACAGCAGGCGATTCAACCAATCAGAGGAGAGTAATAATTGAGGCTGGTGTATTAGTGAATGGATAAATAGAATTGTGCAAAACTGGGGTTCAAAGTTCCTCTGACAGTGTTGTTTGTGAGTGTTATTCATCTGTTCTCAGTCCATACTTTTTCAGTAAATCCTCTGCTTTACATTGATCAAACTGCTCAGTCCTTTTTGCTGCGGCTCATTTTCCTGAAAGTGAATCGATCACTTTTACTTTTGCCATCGATTCCCTCGTCCCTGTGCGCTCCTCCGTTTACGCCGTCTCACATTTAACTCACGTCTCAGACTCCGAGCCCTCAATGTGTCTGTTATTTCATCCCATTGTGTTTTAATGCACACTGATTTTATTTTTCATCTAAATATAGTGACCCATTTTGAGTTTCAGGTCAGTGGTATATTATTGTTGAGTCTATGCTCACAGTTTATTATCATCACTACAATATGTCCCATTTTCTCTGCAGAACGTCCATTAACCTACATGTAATACTATGTTTAATTTACAGTATGTCATATATAGTATTCCATATGTACAATAAGCCCTAAGGAAGTACATGTGCAATTAGCAGAAATCTATCCTTAAACCTCAGACATTTAGGATGGATATTCATGAGCAAAGTGCATTCTCCCCTTTCACAATATCTTACTGCAAAACACTTATTCCATTGTGTATAATAGAGATTTAAGGATTTAGTCTATTGTGTTTCCAGGAGGTAATTGTTGCACCACAGAACACACAGCCCAAAAGAATAAGAATAAAGACATGCTGAATGATTAAAAAAGCTAAAATGGAGTGGGTTTTTTGGTAATTACTATCAGTAGACCAATGGGAAAAATGTAAACTCACAGAACAGAGCTTGGTCTAATAAGTTAAATTACATTTGTCCTCTGCGTTGAACCCATCCAGTGTTCAGTGTGGCTGGGGAAAGCTGTCAGGAGCAGGGGCCTGTTGCAGTGGCAGCACGGGTTGCATAATTGTGTTGGATTATTTGAGTATTGGTTTTATGCACTGATGCAATTGTTGGCAGAAACTGAAATGGGAGTTACTCTGGAGGTGGTTAATTTGAGTGGAATTAGTGTCCAATATGCACCCACCACTTTTAAATTGTCGGTGTGGAAACATTTTGGTTTTCTGTTGGAAATAAGAAACGGCAAAAGAGTGACAGACAAGACCCAAACAATATGTTAACATTGTAAGAAAACAATGTCGTGCACTTAACATTAGGCTACAGACTAACATCAACACTATAAAGATATAGAACAACCACAGTTACGCCGGGCAATAGTGGAAAAGTCTCATCTTGTTTCATCTCAAGGGAATTTTGTGATTCATCAAACCCCTATTTTAATATTAAAGGAGGTTTCTGAAAATGTGTGTTTTGGTTAATCTGACTACACCATATCACTGTCGTCTGTTACACGGTGCTACCCGGAGCGTTTCCTCAAGTGTTTACAAAGAGCAGGTACTTTAGATAAAACCTTCGTCAGTGATTTGATGAACCACCTGTGAGTAATACATGTTTTTTTTAGTTTTATTGTTAATGCAGACTGAGCTGTGACAGAGAGACTGATACAGGTGAGCTAAAGGCTGAAGATGAGCAGCGGTTATTTCAGCTGTAAGCCCTAACACCACCCATTAACCCCAGCAGCACGGAGCGGCAGATATACTGAGGGGTTAATCCCACAATGAGAGCTCTATCAGTCACAGAGCAGAGGACAATCTGTTTGTTACACTCTCACCTGCAGTCGATCGATCCTCTGAAAAAACAGATTGAATTTTTGCAAAAAGGTAGACGCAAGTAAATGCAGTTGGAGGTGAATACACTTGGCGTGACATTAGAGACTCAAGGTTTTAGTTTGGTTTTGCAGAAGCCTGAGGAAAAATGCATACACCTTTTCAGGAGTTTATGAGGGTAACTCAATGGACACTTGCTGTTGTTTCTTTGGAAAGTCTTGCTTGTTTCAGTCTGTTCCAAGTGAACCCTGGAGTTATTTGGTTGAGAAATTTTTTTTTTATCCCGTGCTCAAGTTCCTTCAAATCCTCACAGCTCTTTTAATACCTTGATTTTCACTTTCAGATGTTATTTCTAATCGATGATGACAATAAGCTGCTTATTGTTCTCCCTGAGTCTTTAGACCAGATCGTCAGCCCAAAGCCTCAAACGTAAATGTGAAACGTTACGATGCCTTCAATCTCGTTAGCGCTCGGGTAAAGCCAATTTTCTTTGTCTATTCCAGGCTATTTGTGGAGTTTGAAATCCTGTTAATGACACGCAAACAAATGCACACACACTCACCCGGAGAAGGTACAAGCCAGTTACTGCAAAGCCAATTACTTCTGTCCATTCAGGTTTTTAAAAGGCTGTGTTGTTTACTGAGGTAGGACTGAAGTTTCTTTTAGGATTTGTGCCCCCTGGAGTCCTGTGTGCCACTGGGCTATTGCTTTAGTCTACAAGCTCAGTGATTTAATTCAGTTAACATCACTTTATTTGTCTCCCCTTAAACACTATTATCTGCAAACCTTTATGTCTCATATGTGTAAAATGCTTATTCAACTCTTGTAGCAGTGGCTAGATAACGTGCATAACATTGGTTACATTTATGTCAGTATTGGTTGAAAGTCGTAGGGTCCCAAACTTATTGTGCCAATAAGAAAATGAGGCAAATGAGAGAGATTATGTTTGGCAAAAGATTAATACATGGCCTTGACCTCACAAACTCTAATTAGATGGCTTCAACCTACAGTTACAGTCCAAATATGTTCAACAAACCTTGTGCAGTAAGATGACAGCGCCCCCTGTAGTCTGACTTTAAATGGAAAAGGCACGCATTTATATAGCACTGTTTTGTACCCTTCTTGGGCATCAAAGCACTGGTGTACTCGCATATTCACACTGTGGTGGTGGTAAGCCCAGGGGCAGGCTGACAAAGAGACAGGCGGCCATATCAGCAGCCTCATCAACCACCGAAGACACCACCACAATCACATACATCTCACTGAAGGCAAGGAGACAGTATGAACTGGGAAGTGCCAGGTTATTGGACACTCTACTTCCTGAACCACCGCCCATACCAGGTGTGAGACAGTAATATGCCCCTCTTGTCCATCTTGATTGCCTCCTTTATCAGATGAGCACTGCTGGGCCTCCTGGATGCCGCCCTGGGGAAGTGTTCCAGGCATGTCCCACGGGGAGGAGGCCCCAGGGCTGACCACGTCGGAGGGACCGTGTCTCTCGTCTGGTCTTGGAACTCTCTTGTTAAAGGAAATGTCTGGGGAGAGGGAAGTCAGAGTCTCTGCTTAGACTGCTGCCCCGCGACAAGCCCTTGGGCAAGAGTAAGGAGATGGATGGACATATTATTAGTGATAGTGAAGTAAAACCAAATAGAAAAAAAAATCACCATTTTCTGTATGTCATTGAGACTCAAAAACAGGAAGTTTGTTGTGATGAAACTTTTGCTGACTGGCCGTCTGAAAAGCCTCTAAATGACACAGTATGGCCATAAAACAATACTGGACAAATGTGGCTCGGACAAAAAGTGAAAGAAAATTGAGAACGGAAGTGAGATCTGCACAAAAAGACACTTACAAACTAAGCACTTGGACCATCCTCTTCATGCTGCAAAAGAGCAACAAAGTGTCTTAAGATTCATTGCTTCAAAGACTTTTCCTATTAATCTTTCACAACCAGCACTTTATATTACTACATATCTGTCCTGCTACATTTAGCTCACATTATCACTGAAGACAGCTTAATCTCTCCTTCCTGACTTCCTCTGATGTTTTGGAGGTTTCTGAGGCAAAGAGCATTTTGACATCAAAGTGGTGAAAGCGAGCCGTGCCTGGATATGATAGTTTCTCAGAGGACACGTCTACACCGGGCACACACGAGCTCACACGGCGCTCACTCACAGAACCGAGAGGGTATTTCGGTCGGCGCTGAGCCCTGCAGCGTTTGAGAGCTGTGGACAGAGCTCCGACTGTGCCCTCACTGTCAATCCAATATGGCTGCTGGCAAAGACTCAAACTCGTTATTACCTTCCCACGGCGTAAAAACCAGCAGCTCTCCTCGGGCAAAGACACAGAGGGAGGGTTCGAAATGAGCCCTCTCCGAAAGTAAAGAGAAGAAGACAATGCATCAGACGACAGGCCCTGGAGCTGCAAGGTCACTGTTTAAAAATGTAGGGTTTTCTTTGCAGATAGTAATCCTCTTAACCCTAAAAGTAGACATGCATACTTCATATCCTGCAGTTTTTAACTGGTCAGAAAGGGTTTTATTTCGTTTCTTTCAGCTGAGATGAGGTGACAGATAAATACAAAAGACAAAAAGAAGTCAAAGATCTTCTTGGCCCCTGTCATGTGACTTTGAAGAATGAAAAGTAGTGGATTACTGGTTGCACTGGTTAAGATTCAGGTTTCTCATAACTTCGACAAAAAATCCTGTAGAAGTATCTGAAATATTAAATGAAATAAAGGCACACATCAATTCCTCCTCTCAACTTTCCCAAAACAACATAGAGAGCTTTCCTGCTTTTGTTCAATGAATAAAAATAAAACTGAACCACCTTAACCTTAACTGAATCTTCTAGCTCTGGGTTCAGCTTTAGACACATGTGATCCAGACATTGTCTTTGTTTCATTTGTCACCTTACAGTGCTTCAAGGAGTACAAACTAACAGACTGGTTTCAGTAGATTTTTGTTCACAAACTTAACAACTGTGCTTGACGAGCGATCACAGACTACAGGATCTGACAAACTAACTAAAGCCAGCTGATCGCATCAAACTAATAAAACTAGAAGAAGAGGAGGAAGTCTGTGGTCCAGGTTCTCTTTGTTGCCACTCTCTCTTTCTTACAGTTTGGCATCATTGTTTTGATATTCCTGCTATTTCCTGTCATCTCCTGATACTATTTCCACTCTCTCTTTTTCATTGGCTGTCGGCAGCACGTGTTCGCAGTTGGGTCAGTAATGAGTTCACTCTACCTGATTGTGATTGATTGAGGTCTGTTACACTCACACACTCAGATTTTTATCCATGCCGACTGTCCCCAGCTATTGCAGATTGGTGCAGACTTTGCTCAACTGGGAAACGTGGGTAAAATCTGGTTTTACTCACACACTGAATGTATCACAGATCGGTGATTAAAGAGATGCCCCGTAATTAAGTTAATAAGTCCCACAGCGTATTTTATTGCACACTACAAATGTTACTTTCCTGGAATCAATATGATATGTTAATCAGTATATTTTTAGGAGATCTGTGCTGACTTGACCAGACTGAAAACAGTATGGATATGTGTGCTTACTTACCAGGAACTGCTACTTGAATCTACAAGTCACTGTGGTCTTGTTTGTTTTCTACCAATGGACTATTTTGCAGCTGCTGTGGCACTTTTGACAAATTCCCCTTTGGAACAATAAAATACAAATTGATTTGATCTCAGCAGGCCGGCCCAAACAGAGAATATACCTCAAGGTTTTCTTGTAAAAACATGGTTTGAATGAACTTAACATTAAACAATGAGAATCAAACATCAAGCAGCAGACTACAGTTTTGACACCAAACCAGACAAAGGAGGAGAAAACACTATTTAAATAAGACCAAGTTTTAATGTAATGCTCAGTATGAAACTTTAGGAAGTGGTTTCAAATGTTTCTTCTTCTTCCGACCGGACAGGCCTCGCGTGGCAGACTCCGTGTTTGCAGAGCAGAGCAGAGAAGAGCTGGGGGGATTAGGTAATCATCCGTGAGTGAGCATCAGAAGGTGCTACAGAAATAGATCCACTGATGGAGAGAAGACACACGTTTGTGTGAGGTCACGTCACGTACAGAGCAGCTGGAGTAAAAAGAGAGGTGCAGAATGAACCAATAATGCAACCCTCAAAAGCACCAGGACACAATTAATATTTACATACATATATGTTATGTGGACAACTCCATGTTTAAAGGGATAGTCCAGCATTTGGTAAAATAAGGGACAGGTAACTTATACCCACAGTTTGGAGAAGCAGACAGGAGCAGTGACAGAGGCTTTGTGGATGTGAACTGTAAAAATGTTATAAAACGATGCTTTCAAGGTTTTTGAGTTATAAAAATGAGGAAGTGGTGCTTTTCCGTTTCAGCGCTTCAGTGTAGCTGAGTTTAAGCTGATATTTCGGGACGTTTCTTGGCAACACATATTGAAGAAAGTGTTTAAAATAAAAATATTCAATGGCTCCCTTTAAAGCAGTCTATATGGCATTGAAGCATGTGATTTTTGTATGCTTTTGAAAAAAAGTTAATCATCTAAAAGCATATTGTAAAAACATGACCTTAAGATGTTATACATGTCAGACATACATTTACTAAACCCCATGGTCTGCTGAGGCTTTCTCTGAGCTGAACAAACAATCATGAAATAAAGGGAAGAGTATGTACCCCATACAACTTTACTTATTACAAATTCTGGGCCAGTGTTAAATTTTAAAACAGACTGTCACTTTTTTGAGGCATATACTAACATTTATACATTATACATGATCTGACAAATCATATTTACTACACACAGCAGGCTGCATTACTATGTGCTAACAGCAGGTATGACTCATTTTAATTTTAGTGTGAACGAGAGCTGAATGATGCACTATTATTCAGGTTCAGTCCACTCCTTTCAACTCTCTTCTTTCAACTCCATAAAAGAACTAGATTATTTCTAATGCATATTCTCATTACATAAGAAACTCCTGTTTAATCATTCAGCTGAAACAATGCCATAGAAAGTAAAAGCCCTCTCAAAACTGCAGTTCAAACAGACTGTGGTTTTAGTATCAGTTTAGTAAAGGGTTTTCTAGTTGTTGGTTCAGAATTTTGTGTTGGCTTTATTTCTAGTTTAGGTTGTTGTAAGGAACATTTCAAACTGTTTGGAGTAGGCCTTGGCAATAAATCAGACTGATTCTGTAAATTTGAAAAGATACAGTTTTCCTTGGACTGCGAACAATATACAGTGTGAAGTCTAATTTCATAATGGCAGCTTTCACAATGTCTGTAGTTATACTATGGACGCTAAATACAACTAGTAATCACCAGAGAGGTCTTATTACCTCTGTACTGACAAAATGGCAGAAAATTTTCATAAACACAAAAAAACATACCGTGTTTGTGATGCACCATAGGTTTGGCTAAACTACTGCTTCTCTATGATTTAAACCAAAGTTTGGCTAACTTTTTTTCAGGGTACCTAGACCAAAGAAGTTGATGATGCAATTTCCTGGTCATATTTACATCACGTTTGTGTGTTTTCATCATTAGTATATGTCTTACCAACCTAAATAAATCTCTCATTGACCTGGAGCCACCAATTTAACTGCTTTTAGCTACTCAGTGTTATTTAAATGTCACTAATACAAGCCCTATGGAAATAAATAGCAGCATTGGCCATTTAATGTAAGATTATCTGACAACAATTGAGGACATATCCATTAAAGAAGCCTCAGTCATATCATCAGTGGTCATGTGACCCAGAGCCTGAGTGTATATGTGTGTGTGTGTGTGTGTGTGTGAAGGTTTGAATGTTTAATGCAAAAAGCCTAATCTTTATTTAATCACAATCCATTCCCACTCCCTCCCTGACAGAGAGAGAGAGAGAGCTGGATGTTTGGGTGGCTCGTCGGGTTGCCATGTTCAGGCTCCAGAGGAGTCTCAGCTCTCCATTGGATGCTCAGCTTCTGATGGCAACCTACTGTTTCATAATAAGTTTTCTCAAAGGGGTTGAACATACAGCTCTGAAAAAATGGTCAAGGTCAGGACACATCAACAGAGCTGACAGTAAATGTGAAGGTGAAGGTTGCCTCCAAGAAGGACAGCTCTCATTGACTTCAGTCTGAACATAACCACATACAGGGTCAGTCCTTTTCATCATGTTGATCTTTTGCAGATCTGTGAGTATATGCCATGGTCCAGGTAGGTTTCATGTAACCCCTTGTGTCCCATTGTAAGATTGGCTGTTGCTAAATCCAGAAAATAAGAGTAATTTGAATGGCACTAGCCTAAATATTCATGAATTAAATAGTCTCACCCGGTAGTTTAGGGCACTGGGGCACATTACATGGCAAACAGGCCCCTTCAGACATTTCATTTCCAAAGGCAAGGTCTGAATACACTAAATCTGTTCTCAGTACGACATGAATACATTCTTTTTGCATTTGTCGGATGTTTTTGGATGTGTTCAGGTGTCTGTGGAGATGAGAATGTGTTTGTGCTGGCTCAGATTGAATAGAAGAGCATCAGTGAGGCAGCAGTGTGTGCACATTAAAGCATTTATCGAAGGAGACATTAAAGAGAAACTTGTACCAATGATCTTTAAGGTTTAACAGTTTATTATGATGCTTGTACTGTGTATCTTAGTGTTGTTTTAACCAGTCACACGCTGTTGGAGTTCTGCAGAAAAGTGTAAACCAGTCTAATGTGAACTCAAGAAGACATGAAACAAACAAACAAACAAAAACCATGTATGAATGCGAGTTGATCTAGCCACTTCTGCAGAGTCTGAGGTCAATAAAAGGCCACTCACCTGTCACTCTCACACCAACACAACATGGCAACATAAACTCAATGTTTATGTTGCCATCAATGTTTCAAACACAACAGGAGCACATGCAGTGGAAGTTTGTAACGCAGGCTTTAGGGACAATGAAGAGCTTCCCTCTGCAGCTCAACAACAGTTTCCAAAAACCATCTCCACTAAAGCCTTCAAGCACACTCTGTCATGTAATATCGTCAATATTTTATCTGCCTTTATATAAGTAAAGGCTTTCTCTGCAGCAGCACGTGTGCATGTCTCTGGTGCTGTCTGTCTATATACTTCCTATTCAAGAGGGAATTACAGTAGGATACAGTAAACAAAGTCCAACAATAGAGAGCATTTAGTGTTGTGTCTTCTGTCTGATTACAAGAGCAGGCAGGCTTAATTTGACATATCGTTTAGCCTATGCACTAATAAAGCTGCAAAAAGGTAAAATATATGTATGAAAATATAATAAGTGAGAGCTGCGTGTGCACTTTGAGTAAGAAAAAAAAAAAAAGAACCATAAAACACCTTTGTGTGTAGTATATCACCCTCCAGACTAGAGGAAATTAAATAATACAGATGTTAAGCAGGTCATGCAGTCACCACTCGCCACGAAGCACCACCAATAATACGAATATATCATTAAATAGAGCGGATAAACCATCTAGCTCATAATACACAAGATCCACACTGGTATTAGGCTCTAAATGCAAGCACGGGTCTATGATTTTTCCATTAGTAATATGAAAGATGTTTTTTGTTTATGGTATTATGTGGTTGAGTGGACTTTCACCTGAATTTGCTTGTACACCACATGCAAAAATATGTGAGGACTTTTGGCGTTCTTGCTCCATCTGCTAAACAGTGGTTCTCAACTGGTCTCATGTTGGGACCCAGTTTTTCCATGAACATGAAGTTATTTTTCAAAAGTAAACTTATAAACAGTTTCCTAATGGCCTTTATGCCATGTATTTTAAATCTTTTTTTTAGATATTGTAAGTAAATCCATGTTTAATGTGTTTCCATCCTGTTAATACTTCAAATTTAATAGAATTGACATAAGAAAACATTAGCAAATTGCTCAGAATATAGTTAAACACACTTGACCACCCACTAAGAACATGACCATGAGCCACTTTTGGGTCATGACCCCCCAGAGAATAATGGTGCTAAACAAATGAGCAGCAATGAATAGAACTAAAGTCCATCAGCAGAATATTTCCTTTTTCCTGTCCCTAATTATCTAATTTACTCATTTTAATTTTCTATTCTCATATAAATGAAAAAGAAACACCACCAATGGCTCCATAAACACGTAACTCTGCGAACTCTGCACCAACAGTGAGGGTAGACGTCATAACTGTTCTGGATCTTGACAGTGTCACTTTACTTCTACTTGTGTTGCATTTTACACTCATACATTGTTCTCTATTAGAGGAAAGAGAACGGCTTTTAGTTTTACTTTTACAAACACTCTTAGCGTGTCCTTGTCTCTCGTCACTGTAGCTGTCGTGTGCACGTGTCCCGCTGTGTGTGCTTTGATGCGAGAGTGTTTGTGTGTCATCTCCACAGCAGATCACGGGACTCTTTTTCCTCTCTCTGTCACCGCAGAAATCCTCCATCTGTCGCTTTAATCACAGGGCAGCTCGCACGTTCACAGGGTCTTACACAGACCCCCGCTCACAGATTACACTAATACTGACACAGCAAAGTAAACCGCAGCCTACGGGCCCTGGACCTTATTAAAACACAAAGCTATTTGCATAAAACTGAAAGGTTTACACTACGTGACAAGCTATGCAGTTCTGTAT
The DNA here is from genome assembly GCA_036850595.1 of Rhyacichthys aspro. Lineage (NCBI taxonomy): Eukaryota > Metazoa > Chordata > Actinopteri > Gobiiformes > Rhyacichthyidae > Rhyacichthys > Rhyacichthys aspro. The sequence continues at coordinate 27,185,302 of CM072159.1, read as the reverse complement.
TTTGTAAATGTGGCTTGATTACTTTTGGAGATAATCTATTGCCTATAGTAGATAGTACTCACTAGTTTGGAGTAACAGACAGGAGCAATGACACAGACTAGACTCTGTACTGTTTTGGGACCTGTCAAAGAAGTTTTTAAACACTTCAAAGTCATTTAGTTTTTATTTTTGTAATATCCTGGGTATGAAACTTCAAATCTGCAATGATGGACATACATTACCAACCAAGTTTTTTTTTTTATAGCTTATTGCCAAATAAATGTTCACTTTTTAACTTTAGTGGCTAAACATCATTAAAACCACTGTTGTAAAGTCTCTAAAGCGTTAAATATGCAGCAGGTCTGGTTAGCCATAATAAAAAGTTTTGCAAGAAGAAACTTGCAGCAAAAAGCAAGTTGTAAATGATATTAAAGCCTTGTTCTCCTTCAATAGTTTGCCTCGAAAAGAGGTCTTGTGGTTTGATTGCACGAGTGAACAGCATCAGGGGATCACACACTTCTCAATTTTTCAGACCTAACCAGTTTGTGGAGTCTCCAACAGAATTTAATTACACCAAAAAACAAGTATCAAACAACAGAAAAAAAGGTGCTGGAAGTTATGAAAAAGGCAAAATGAAAAAAGAAATGGGCTTCTCTGCCTTTCACTCTGCTCTGTCATTCTGTATTGTGTATTTTCATTAGCTGTAGCTCATCTGTGACTGCCACAGACAAACTCAGTTTAGGTCATGTTGTCCGAACAAGGCATAAGTTGCGGCATAGGGGTATTATGACATTTATTTGCATGCTATTCTTGACAAACTGAGGAATTATCTACAAATGAACCCATAGAAAAGTTTGTGTTCATATAAAGAGTACGAGATCAGAATCATAGCTTTGAAAAACATTGGCTTTGCATTTTGTGGCACTGAAGAGTCGATGGAATGAGGCTTCTTGGATCCAGCTTCCACTTTTACATGAGCTTCAGCAACTTTTTTTTCCCTCTTATTTCTGTGGAGCTCCATTGCATTCAGTCCACACATTAGACTTTATTACGACTTGTAAATCCATACATCTCAGCAGGAATCCTCAGCTCCAGTTGCTGAGTCATCACCATTAGCCCCTTCACATTATTGTATGGTAATGAGTGCAGCATTGCAGAACATAATAATGACTTATTTTCTCATTGCTGGACATGTGATTGTCTTCCAGCCTCACTGATCCCCGCAGCAGAGTCTAACTTTAGCTGCTGCATCACGAGAGCCCTCTGTTTGTGTATTGCAGCATAAGGACGATAAAAATAGTGTCTCTCTTCAGTCTTTGTATCCGGCCAAAGATCACACACAGAGAAACACATGGGTATCACAGCGGAAAGAGAAAAACAAGGAAAGACAAGGCAATATGTCGGGTTCAATCACTGCAATTGATAAAGCTATGAAAAATGGAATTATGAGATTAACAGTCGACATCACACATGTCAAACTCAAGGCCTGGGGGCCAAACAGGCCCTTTGCAATGTTTTGTGTGGCCCTTCAATACATTTAGTAAGAGATATTTTTGGCTCTAGGTTTTAATTGGATTTGAACATGTTTTAGATGGATTTGATTTTTGCTACAAAGATAAATAAAATCTGTTCAAATACAACTACAACCTGTTCAAATTAAACTCAAACCTGTTCAAATCCAACTAAAACCTGTTGAAATCCAACTAAAACCTGTCTAAATCCATCTAAAACCTGTGCAAATCCATCTTAAACCTGTTCAAATTCAACTAAAACCTTTTGAAATCTGACCAAAACTTTTTCAAAGTCAACTAAAACCAGTTTCCATAAAGGGAGGGAATTATTGTTTGTGTGATAACTTTTGTAAGATTCAAATGAAGATGAAACCTCACATTCAAAATTTAATAAAAGCTTCCAAATGTCACCATCTTCGGCCCCTGAAAAGATTCTTAACTTAATTAATTTAAGTTTGACAGACTGATCTACATTCATACAGGAAATTGAATGGCATAAATAAACAAATTACATTTACTGAAACCTGATTTGGCTGCATGTGCACAGTGTATGACCGTCCCTGTCATCTCTGTCTTTGCCCCAGGTCTGTCCTGTGTCCCGGTCCTACCTCCGCGGCGAGGCTCCTTCTACGTCGAGGGGGGCACGGGGGTGTCGGTGGGCAGCGTGCTGGCCTTCTGGTGTCGGGAGGGGTACCAGCTGGTGGGCAGTGACAAGATCCACTGCAGTGTCAAGAATGGCAGAGCCCAGTGGAGCAACTACCTGCCCGTTTGTGAAGGTGAGGCCCAGACAAAACTGCATCAATGTGGCTCACTGGACAATAGATAAACATTAAAAACAGGTCTAGGTAGATGTTTAAAACCAGTGCACGCATATTTCCAAACTAAGCCTTGAAATATGTGATAAAAATGACACCTTAGGACACTATTCCAATTTGTGAAGAGCAGCTAACAGAACTTCTTAATATAAAAAATGCTGTATGGTATTGAGGTATGTGGAGGTAAGTGGGCAAAAATGTTTTTGTGTGATTATTTCAGCCTGGTTTCCATTGCAGCAGGACAGTATGGGTCTGGTGTCCCATTGGTTGCAAAGATGTTTTCTGGAAAACACTTCAATCTGTTCCTCAGGTTAAAAGAAGGAGCTAAGGAAAACCACAACATGACTGTGATCAAGATAATATGGTTTGATTCTGAGACAAGACCGAGACCTTTAAATAGTGTTTTTATGACTTAAATTCTACAACATGAACTTAAGATAGTATAGGTTATCACAGACCCTGCTAACTTTTGTATCTGAAGACATATGCTCTGCTGTTCTCTTGTTTTTTACTGTCTTTAGAAGTCGACTAATTCATCCCCTCTCTCACTACACTGTACTTATTTTGGGATTCATTTGCACTCGTTCATTTGCAGCGTAAGCAGATCTAAGATGACACGTTTAATTGCACCATGAATATTTGATATGACACATGCAAATTCCTCTGTAATTTATGTAATATGTGTAAGTTCATGTCCTGGTTTCAGAGTGAGCAGATACAAAACAGTGCAGTGAACACTTGTATTTCTCACTCAGGTTTAGTTGTGCGTTAAATGTGTTGCAGTTTTCAGGTGAAGCGTCTCTAATGACATTTCACACAGATCTTAACATGCAACTGTGTCATGAGAAATCAGCTCTGGAAGTGAAGTTACATTTTTACACACAAAAACAGATCACATTTGTTCTGCATATAATGTGGCTATAAAGAAAATGGCTGGGTTTACAATTAGTGCTAAAGGGAATATTTTGCATTACATTACAACACAAGCTTTAAAGGTGCATTGTGTGCACTTTGTGTTTGTGTATATTTGAAAATAGACATTTGAAGCACCAGTGAAAGGAGCCATTTTTCCTGTTGCTACAAACAGAGCACACATTTACACCTGACTGCACCAACAAAGTTATTCATACCTTAAAGGAACCCAAAGAACATGAGTTCAAAATCTATAAAGCTCATATTACATGCACAATTCAGTTTTTGTCACAATAAAAGACCGATTGCACTGCACCAATAAGCTGCAGCAACACAGTACCTCCTGATAAGTTTCAATTGACTTTAGAACAGGAACAAGTGGAAAAGCAGTGCCAGTTAGTGTCTACTGTATAGGGTATACAGTTATTTGATTAATTTGATATCACCTCTATTACCATCTCACACTGATTAAACTGACTTCAACTTTTATAAACTAAACATTTATTACTATTTTTACTATTAAACTTTATTAAATGGTGCATCACAACTACACTTAACTTTAAACCTGATTTAACAAACTGAATTGGTGTAAGGGGGCTTTAGGATTTAAAACCTTTATGAACTGAACTGATTCTGATTTGTTCAGACAACAGCATGTCCCTGCCGGGCTACCATAGCTGTTCACATGATGCCTCTCTGAAACAATGCCCGAACACCAACAGCAAAAATGGGCCATGTTTAGTTTGACGTATTATCTGTGCAGTTAATTGAACCTTGATATGCTCCAACCAACTCAAAATACAAATGTTAATTTTTAGTTGCAGAAATAATAGAGATTATCGATATAATCCCACTCAAAGTCACTGTTTTTAGTAGTCCTTTTTGGACTCTGTGAAGAAGTGTCATTTCTAACTATTTAATTTTTAACAGCCAAGGCAGTTTAGTACAACAATAGAGCATCTGTTTTAGGAGATTACCTGTAAAACACAGCGTCTCTGTGTTGACCCACAGCGATCCCGAGGCCGGAGGACCGAGGCCTCAGAGTGGCAGTGCTGGCCTCAGTGGTGAGTGGCATCGTGATCCTGGCCATGTCCCTGTCCTTCCTCATCTGCTGCCTCCAGGAGAAGTCCAGCAGAGACCGGGCCAAGAAAGAGGGACGCAGCAGGTTGGACTGGAGCAATGACACTTTCCCCAAATTAAATATGTTGATGTGTAACAACCCAGATGCACTCTTGTTCTGGCTGTTCTGGGAGCCCACATAGGTCTCCAACTTGGAAAAAATTGAATGGAAGTCAACGTAAACAGTTTGTCTTGTCTCAGACGCAGGGAGAAGCGCTCGGCCCGGCGCAGTGAGTGCTGGTTGGAGCGAGAGGAGGGCGAGTGGGAGTCCTTTCCTCCGCCCAAGATCTTCCACCTGTCCCAGAGGATGAACCCCCGCCTGGCCCCGGACAGCCCCCTGTACCTGACCGGAGGACTCAGCGGATATGAGAACAGAGGATATCAGAGGTAACTCACAGAATGAAAGACTCATTTAACAATCATAAAATCACAGTGTACCTCATGTGTTTATATTATTCACGCTGATATTGTTTTCATGTTGCTGTCCCGTTTCTGTCTCTCGTTCAGGAGTCAGGAGAGTTTGCTGAAGGCGTCCCTGCCCGGCCTGTACCGCTCGGACTCCCAGCTGTACCCACACGTCGTCCTGCAGAGAGTCCCGACCCCCACCGCCCCCTCGGCTCCGTCCGCCCCCTCGGCCCCTCTCTACCTCCACCTGCCCCCCTCCTCTTCCTCCGCCGCCTCGTCTCCGGCTCACACCACCACCAGCCACCACGGCCAGCCCCACATCATGCCCCAGTACCCCACGCCGACGTACCCGCCCCACCCTAACACCGCTGTCCCGGCCTACCCCAGCCCTGCACCCATCTACCCCAACCCTAATCCCACACCGCAGCGGCCCTGGCAGTAAGACCTCCCAAAACCAGATGATGAAATGAAGATACTTTGCTTAAGGAAGGCCTGTGTTTTTGGAGTCAGGTTCTGCTCTGGACTAATGCAGAGGCCTCTTGGCTCCACAAATGGACCAGCAGCTATTTTTAGAACTCATTTTTCTGCATGCTTTAACAGACATTTGATGCTTTTTGGACTAAACAGAAACTCAGCACTTCAGATTTTTGTTGTCCTTAATTTAGTCTGACACATGAATATGAACTAGCACTAAAATGTGTCTTGATTAAACAATCTGTGACGTGTTAATGCCAAGTGTGAATGCTACTAATGTGTTTTGAATGTGTCCAGAGGGGACACCGGACACTTTAGATCAGATTTCTGCTAAGTGTGAACGTGAATGAATACTGACATTATCTGAAAGACCTCTTGTGTTGTTGGCATTGTTCTGATTTTTGAGCAAAAGCAATATTTATAAAGGCAGAGCTTTGGTGATGAGGTGGTGCTGGTGCAAAATATCTTAACATTACATGAGGTATTTCTCATTAAAGATGGTCGGAGACAATGATGGAACAAAGAATGTTGTCCTGCAGATTCGTGTGGTGTAATACAATGAACCAACAACAGGTTTTTGGTATCAAGAAGCTTTTTTTTAACTTTCTGTTGAGTTAGATCTCTATGGACATGGTTAACCTGACAAACAAGCTGCCGGTTTGGAAGAGAAGAGGAAAAATACTGCACAGAGATGAAAAAAGCATCTGACTGGAGCATGAACTTACAAAGAGCATTTGGCCAGCTTCTTTGTAAAATGCCAGTATATGATGATGTTCACTTTGCACATGAGTTTTGCTCAGTTTCATGTTCGTCTTCAACCAGTCAATGTGATCGGGTTATATATAGGTCGATAGGGTTAACTGTACTAGTTGTAAACCCTGCTTCGTGATACCACTGATCCAGACTGAGATTGTTAGTTATTTTGTTATTTTCTGGTAGAATAGACATTTGTAATAGGCTCTGAAGTACAGGGCCCTGGTTCTGTCACTCTTAAACAACATCAACACTAAAAACTGCAATTTGTGGGGAGATTTTTTGGTGACAAAACACAAACAATGTGATATGCATACTGCAACTCAAGTCAGTTTTTGTCCTGCGTGATGTGATTTGATTTGTCAAACCTATGTGGAGGAACAAAAGCAATATAAATACAAGTTTATGTCTTAGGAGGTCAACTAAGTCTTTCAGTGTCACATGGAGTAAAGTAGGAGAAGCATTGTGCTATTTTGCATCTCAAGTATCTAAGTGTCCATTCTCCGTGACAAAAAGGACTCCAATTGTGAACAGAGCCACTAAGTTCAATGGTCTGTGCATTATGAGGTTGATTGTTTTTGTCCAATGTGAACCGGAGGCGATCAAACAAGAATGAGTCCTCAGAGCTGATCACCACCACACATCTGGAGTTGGACACTTTGGATCAAATCTCTGCGGAGAGTGAATGAGAAACGTGTCCTGGTTTGACTTTCAGAGAAACAACACTGATGTCAAGCACCACTCGTACTGGCAGCACACTCATACAGCAGTGTCTGTGAAAGAACAGCGGGTTCCTCCCTCCAGCTGCCTCACTTGTAATCTAAGAACAATAAAAGCATCAAAATGCAAAATTTAAAGTGGAGCCTAATGAAGTTAAGTGTCTGCATTTTCCGCACAAGGACCTTTTTTGTCTTTAGTTTTACTTTAACCTGCACGGATGTGGAGATAACCATTAAAGGACTTCTTTAAACAGCTGGCAGTGGCTCCACACTTATGCAATTTTCTATAAAACCTTAGAATCAGATCTAACTTAAAGAGCAGATTTATTCTTGTATTGTACAGTAATAAATGTGGATGAAAAGCACACTTACAGGCCTCAAAATGTCCTTTAGTCACTTCTGTTTTACTGTTTTATATAGCAACATCTGCACCTTAGTTATTTCAGAGATTTACAAGAAGTTTATTTTACTGTAAACTTTAACATGACTGCCATGAAAAATAAAAGAATTTTGTCAGACTGAGATGTTTTTTTTCATTGTGTGTTATGTGCAATAGTTGGCAATGGCGTTAGAGTAAACAAGCATACAAAAATATGACAGAACAGAGAAAAGTGGAGTAAACTTTGTTGATCATGAGGCCATGACAGCACTAAAAAAGATGGACTTGTTTTGATCCAACACAAACAATTTACATGAATTTTCTGGAGACTTAGCCACAACATGCCTAAACCTGAAAAAAACAACACGACTGTAACAGAATCTAATCTTTATCATATATTAAAACAATAAAGTGACAGTAGGACCACTTCGGACTTCTTGGAAATGGAATAGTAGTTGTTGATTGGCTAATGATTAACACCTGTCGTTCAAATCACTGCTAGTTTCTAAAATTAAATAATAAAATGTGTTAAAAAAAACCCCTAAAAACTATAATCTGGCTCGACTCTACAGGAATGAAAAAGGTTGAATTACATCCTTATTTTCAATTTGTGCACCCTCAGTTCAATTAACAGAGTTTAAATGTCTGTTCACACATAGTCCGTCAGTGTCAGTCTACACTGACACTGCTGCAATAAAAAAATCAGTACTCGCCTTGTCTAAATGTGCCATATCTTAAAATAATGATCTAGTTCCATCTAGTGGCAAAAAAGTAGAACTACACAAGCTGTGCCACTTACAAAGTAAACATTTAAACTTGTTTCAAAGTTAAAGTAGATTTAATAATTATTAAATAGTAATTTCAAAAAATAGTACTATACTTTAGTGCTGGGGCATTTTTCTAGTGAATGAACCAGCCTTATATTACTTAGCTTACTTTACATTGAAACTACGATGAGTAACACTAAATGATAGGTCATTAGGCATATCCGGTTTATTAAAAAATAAAAGTACAAACCTACAAATAAGTATTAACACGCAAGTACATATTAAAGGTATTTATATGATAAATATCAAATGTAGTCATCTTTTACTTCTTTACCCTAGGAAAGAGTTATGTCCAGTGCTGTTAGGAAACAGTTCGTTGGCGGGTGGAAAATGGTTGTATTTTGAAAGGATACCCGGAAGTCACTTTCTTGTTCCATGAATTGACGTTAACCGGCGAAAGCTTGGTAACTTTCCTGTCAAAGGGTAGCGTTTCCTTCATTGACACTTTTTTAGAGAAACTTTCAAAAACTTTGCATCTCTTTATGTTGCATAAATGTCGACATTTTTACTCAAAGTTCCCGGTTTCGATGTCTTCTCCGTCCGTGTTCGTTGGTAAGTTCAAACAAAGTGTTTTTGTTGTAAATACAGTAGCTTCTGTTTCCGAGTAATTTCGCAGCGGACCGTTACGTTCACAACAAACGACAGAGTAACGACTATTTCCGCGTTTTTCAGCCTCTATTCTCGATGTCATTCGGTGTAATTTTAATGTCAGGCAGAGAGCTATGGTTATTCGAGAGATATCAAAATAACATGATTCTGTGGGGTTGTTTTAGTTACAAACATGACTAGTTTTGCTTCCTGCTTTTGGAAACTTCCCCTGCTGATGTGAAAGAAGCATAACGGAAACTGCAGCTGTTTATTCAGATCACACCAGAAATAGATAGTTTTAGCATTTGTATTGACATCAGTACTTTATCATCAATCTTTATAGGCATTACTTAGAGGCTTCCTGTTATTTCTCTTATGTTTTGTGCTTCATATTTGCAAAAAATCATAACTGTACAAACCAATACTTTCACATATTTCCCTATGCCTAAAATAAATAAGCACTCAAGTATGCCTCCACAAGAATTTTTTTTACCAAAAATCTGTGTTTTTAATCAATTTACCAAATATCTAGATTAAATTTATAACTGTCTTTCAATCGATTTGGATTGTGAGTTATTAGTTTTGTTGGTTTATTAGGCTCCAGCAAATGATCAGTATTCAAAATTAAAGTGAATACATCCTTTTCACATCCATTTAAAAGATGTGTACTTAAAAAGGGTTACAAAACTGAAAAAAAAATCTAGTATTTCGACATAAGAGACTACTATATGTAAAAAAAATCTGTAACTACTATTTAGTTCAAGTCTGTCAAAATGTTAAAATCAAATCTATGCAGTGACAGTAAGTTATAACATCGTCTTATCTACCCTCTTTGTGTTTTATGTGTATTTTTAACTTGTATACTACCATATAAGATTAGGCCTACATATGGCCCTAGGCATTGGACCATCCATTCAGACAACAGCAGCGTTTCATAGTTTATCTGCTGCTTGACAGCCTCTGTCTCTGCTGCAGAAGGTTTGGAGGAAACAAAGCCTTTACAGTCAGTTTAAATCTGTTTCTGCTGAGAGACTAGGGCCTACAGCTCAAAGGGAACACACTTTTCATTTTGAATCCACTGAAGCAGATGTTTAGTTAGTAGTTTAGCAGATTTGGTGCAGAGACAGAGACACATGTGGGGCACACCTCTGTTCGGGACTTGAATGACTGTGTGTTATCTCTTTGTTATCGTGAGAGGATGGAACAAACACATTCCTGTATTTTCGGAGGCAATATGATATGACACAGCCCTAAACCACTACAACTGTAATTTACCGTTGTTGGAAATTGAGCTGATGAGACAGAACCAGAGGGATTTAAATCACATAATACGTGTTGTAATGTCTTTCGGGGTAGAGTAGGAATATTACAAACAAATGTATTGAATGCTGTAGCTGCTGTACTGTGGATTTGAAGTGTCTTGCTCAGACTCTCATAACGTCCCATACCTAATGCTCACTTGTCATTTTTAATCAAACTTAGAAGAAAGATATGCAAAACCAAATGCAATTTCTTTATGACTGCAGCAATAGGAAAATGATTTTACAGATAATATTTTACATGTGTGGATGTAGAGTATTTGTCACTAAATGGATGCAGTCTGTGGTTCTTGTGACTGGCCCCTGTTTTAAAATAATTACAAACTACTACAAACGTTCTGCGTTGATGCTCCTCCTTCAGCTAGGCAATGGACAGGGAGCAGCAGGTCCAGCTGAGCAACGAAGAGCCTGAAGAGCTGCGAGAACACACCAGACGAAGGAGGAGGAAGAAGGCCATCATCGCACCATCCTGCGCATCCATGGATCAGGTCACAGTGGAGTTCGTCCTGCCCACGGCGGCTCGAGGAGGGGGCTCCGACACGCTGCAGATGGACGTCGCAGGAAACTGGACTGTGGAGCAGGTCAGACTGAGCCACACTACAAGAATTTATTGACTGACATTTAAAGTACAAATAATAACCTTTAAAAGTTTTACCAGGGAGAATTCTATTAACACTGTGCACCAATATAGATGCTTAGGAAACTAATTTTAGTTTGTTTGCACATAAAATCTGGTACAAAAGCTTGCATTGTTTTCTTAGCCTAGGGGTCTTGTATCTCTAAGATCCATAGATATCCTAACTGAGCAGTTATAACCTGGCTTCATGCAATGCTTTGTTTCTCTGATTGGTCCTATTCTTAGGACCTTTTCCTAATCCTGCAGCCATCATCTGTATAATCCAGATAACCCAGCACTGCTAGGTGCACTCCATTTTAAGTAATTGAAAAAACTGTTTTCTTACATGTATTTTATTTGTTTGTTTGTTTTTGTGGTTGTTAATGTGTTTGTTAATGTGTATGTGTATTTTGTGGTTGTTAATTTGTATGGATTCCTCTCTTCCTTCATATGCTGTAAACTTATTTACCTACGAGTATGACTTAAGTAACCTAACCTAACCTACTCATGCCAAGCCAGACATAAGCAAAACACACTATAAGATAAACAAGAAGTGACTGTGTTTGATGGGTGACTGGAGAGTATAAATACATCAGTAGAGCAATGTAATAGTTGGGAAAATTACATGTCTCAATTTATATGTAATAAATAACCATCTCCAGTATAATGGCAGCTCTTTAGCCATGTCTCACAGACAGTCTGGCAAATAATATTATGACATAATATACATGCAAACTGTTTGCAAACAACAGTCACAATAGTGGTAGTGTAATAGAGCTGTATGCAAAATACGTAAAAATGCTGTACTGTACTATACTGTAAGTGGACATAGTGTTGCTAATGTCTGTGCTAGCTTCACAGCTCTTTTAAACTAGATTTGTTCATTAGAGAGAGGTATATCATTTGCACTCAGTCTTAAACGTACAGTATTTTTTTTCTTGTATTTTAAGAAAACAATTTAATCATCTAATTGCATATTGTAAAAATCTGTGAAAAACAAGACCTTACATCCTCTTTATAATAAAGGATTTTAATAGATGGCGCAGAAAAACATCTAACTGAGAAAGTTGCTTGTGGTTGTGTGTACCTGTCATTGTGGGTGTTTATATTGTATTTGTTGAGCTATAACAAAATATTTTCTTATATTTGTATTTCTAGGTTAAAGCTCAGGTGTGGCTGAAGGCAGTGACCTCGAATCTTTGTCCAGAGTTTTACCAGAGGTTTTCTCCCGACCACTGCATCCTGCTGTACCAGAAAAAAGGAAACGTGTGTGAGATCTACGACAAACACCAGGTCTTCCAAACTCTGGACTGCATTCGCTACTGGAGAGGTAATAACCATAAGAAACCATAGAACTCTTAAGTTAAAGGTTCATATGGTAATCAAGAAAGTATATGTTTATTTTTAAAAGCCTTGAAGAAGGACGTGGGGCGGATCCAGCTGGTTCCCCGTCCACAGCCTTCAGAAGAGTCCGTACAGTACCAGCGCTATCTAAACTACCTGATTGGCTACGACGTGACCGATGTGAGCAATGTGCACGACGACGAGCTGGAGTTTACACGAAGGAAGCTCCTGACGCCACGGAGGATTGAGCTGTGTGACCGTGACCCTAAACTGTACTCCATGGACCCCTGGGTCACCTGCAAGCTTCTGCCTGAACACCTCCTCAGCAAGGTACATACGTTAAATAAGGTTCTGTCAGTTCTTAAAGCCTTGGACAATTATACTAAAGACAATTATCTAACTTGTGTCATTCTTCTTCTGTCAGGTCAGTAACGGGCACATCCTGGTGGTCATTCACATCAGGACAGTCAGTCAGACAATTAAGGTCTCCATCAACGACACACCAGCAGAGGTAATATGTCTAATTTTACCACCCAGCCTTCTCTAACTGTGATTATTCTGACTCGTTAATTTCTTTCCCCTCAGGTATTGTCCAGCTTTTTTGCCAAGACAGCAAAAAAAAGAGTTTTGTTGGGACTCCCAGAAGACATGAGTGAAATCAGCTATGTTCTACGTGTTTGTGGAAGGTACAACTAAAAATCTATAAGGTTCATTCATTTTTCTACCGCTTAGTCCCGTTTGGGGTCACGGGTGACTGGAGCCTATCCCAGCAGCTTTGGGCCTGAGGCAGGGTACACCCTGGACAGTGGCCAGTTCGTCGCAGGGCTGATACTTAAAGACGAACATTGACAGACCACCATTCACTCTCTCATTCATTCACTAGGGCTAGTTTAGAGTTGCCAATTAACCTATACATGCATGTCTTTGGGCGGTGGGAGGAAGCCGGAGTGCCCTGAGAGAACCCACGGTGACACGGGCGTTAGCTGATGATGTTTGAGTCAGAAGATGTTTGAGCCAGCCACTTTATCAGCCAAGGATATTTGAATTGGCCGCTAACCACTCTGCTACCATGCACCCCAATCTTGAGCACAACCTTGTCACATTCATGCAGCAATACCTTACAATAATTGGCAATTAAAATGAAAGAATTATACATTCAAAGTGCACAGTGTAAAACCTCTATCTCTATACTGACAAAGGGAGGAATACCTTTACGGAGACAAACCTTTGCAAAATTTCAACTGGATTCGTCAGTGTCTGAAAAACGGTGAGGAGATCCACCTGGTTCTGGAGACCCCACCTGATCCGGACCTAGACGTGGTCCAGAAGGAGGACTGGGCCCAAGTAGATGACTGCACTGGAGTCGCAGGTGTCAATACACTTTATTTTTCTCATGTCCATTTAAGCATTAATATCTACAAACAAAATACTGTAATAATATACACATTGATTCCCAGGAACCCACGAGCAGCTGACCATCGACGAGAAGGACCACGAGCGAGTGTTCACCATCTCCATGTGGGACTGTAACAGGAAGTTCAGAGTGAAGATCTTGGGCATCGACATACCTTCTCTTCCCAAAACTTCAGAGCTCATCGTGTTCATCGAGGCCAGCATCTTTCACGGGCAGCAGCTGTTAGCTCAGGTAATCCTTTCATATAATACATCAGATATTTTTAAAAGACAAAGCCAATTACTGCAAATTATTTTAAAATTAGGGATCCGCAATGAGTGTTCACAACATACAACAACATTTTATAATTGAGTACTCACCAGTAATTATTAACTTAATAATTACACACATCTCATGTTGATTTCTCAGATATTTATTCCGTTTGTTTGACAATTTAGAAGATAATCATTTGGAGTTACTTTTATCATCTTTAAAATATTTCCAAACTGTAGAGAAAAAAGAGGAAGGGATACTTGCATTTGAGAAGGTCAACTGAGTACATGAGTACATTATGAGGAAGGAGGAAGTTTATTGAATAATGCATGTTTTGTACAGCTTTTTTTTTTTTACCCAATATGGTTAACTGGATCATTAATAATTAATCAAAAATTTCAATAAAAATATTAGTATATTATATTAGAGTGTAAAGTTAAAATAAAGTGGTAATATTATGTAAATAAACTGCTTCTCTTTTAGGAAAGGACAACTTCAAAACCCTTCACTGAAGAAGTGCTGTGGAACTGCTGGTTGGAGTTTAACATTAAAATCCGAGACCTGCCAAAAGGGGCGCGTCTCAACCTCCAGGTAAACTCACTCTTTTCATCCAGAACAGACATGTGTACAGTAGATACATGTCTGGTAACAGTAATGTACTGTTGTTTTTGACCAGGTGGTGTGTGGGAAGCAGCTCCAGACTCCAAACTCTAAGACAAGCTCCACCTACCAGGACAGTGCAGCCGGGGGAAGCAGTCATGAAGGTAATTATGGTAAAGAGAGTGTGACTACAGGACCAAACATATGCCCTCCCCAGTCACTGTCAGGAAAGGAGCGGCTAGAGTGCTTATATTACAGGTGCATAATATGAGCATAATGTAAAGGTGCCTCTAATAAAAAAGACTTGACTTGACACTGCTTGACGTGGCTGTGTTCTCACAAACTGCTGCACATGGACTGTTTTTAAAGTCGGCTCACCCAAATAGTGACTTAAAATAATCATAACTGCCCTGTTAACTGGTGGATAACAGAGACTTTAGCACAATGACTAAGCTTAAAACAGAGTGTTCCTTTTGTTCTGTCTCTAAACCATCACTGACTGATCATAATGTGACTCATACAAATCTGTCTTCCAGCATATTGTGATCTTTATTGTGCATTTCTCAGGAAAGAGCAAGAGTCGTCTGCTGTACTACGTGAACCTGCTGCTCATCGACCACCGCTCTCTGCTCCGTCAGGGAGAGTTCATCCTCCACATGTGGAAGATGCCCGAGAAGAGCGAGGAGAGCAGCAGCAGCATCAACGCAGACAAACTCACCTCCGCCACCAACCCAGACAAGGCCTCCTCCATGGCCGTCGCCATTTTACTGGACAAGTACTGCTACCCTGTGGTCCTGCCCAAGAGCCGGGACGTGGGCCGGGATATGGGCCGGGACGTGGGGGGTGAGGAGGCCGAGGGAGGGGAGCGGGTTCAGAGGGAGATGCCCAACCATCTGAAGAAACAGTTTGAGGCCATAGTGAGTACGGACCCCCTGCACCCGCTCAGCCCTGAGGACAAAGAGCTGTTGTGGCATTTCAGACAGGAGTGCATGCGCCACCCCAGGTATCTACAGTATTTGTAATTCAAGGGAAATGTTTCATACATGATTTACACAACAGTGACTCCCAGATTACACAAACACAGAAACACAGAAATATTCCAGTTTTATTGGCTGAATGAAGTAATAGAAAAAAACAATACAAACAAAAACAAAACCTACAAGTCCAATATTAGACCAACCCCAAACTCATGGAGAGTGTTTGTGAAGGGGAACGGTGTTTTTAATGATCATGTTAGGTCTACAATGTGTCCTGTCTTTAATGTTTATGTTTCTATACTCTTGATGCAAGACCTATTCCATTCAGGCTTCATTCATTCTTTCAATAATGGTTTACCTCTGCTCCATTGTTCATACATTGACTTGAAAATATTCCATGACACTAGTTCAGTTACTTATGATGTATTATTTTACCATGATTTGAGGTTATAACTTAGAAAGTATATAAATAATCCTGCGTCACAGTTATGGAGTGAATCCTCTGTCCACTCAGGGCCTACCCAAAGCTCCTGGGCTCAGTTCGATGGGGCAAACAGGAAGACGTTTTGGCAACACACTGTCTTCTGGAGCGCAGCAGTGCGTGGGACACCAGGTACATTTAAGTGTCCTGTACTGGACTGTGTGTCTGTCAGGGCCTGTGTTCACCTGTCCTCATGTGTGTGTCATGTGTGGCCCAGCGGTCTGGACGTGGGTCTGGCCATGCAGCTGCTGGACTGTCACTACTCGGACGCTCAGGTTCGATCCATGGCCGTGAGGAAACTGGAGACGCTGGAAGACGATGACGTGCTCAGATATTTACTCCAGCTTGTGCAGGTTAGATTTTCCTCTTTGTGGATAAAGTCATTCATTTTTTACCTCGTTTGTAAGCACATCATATTTCAGGGTATTTCCAAATATTAAAGAAGCACATTTACATTTATATAGTGCGTTTATCCATGGATACAAAGCCCCTTTCACAAAACTAGAAATTTTCAATCCAGCATTGTTTATTTAACCCTTTATTTGCCTTTATGTCAAATACAACAGCAGCTCAGAGGCCTGCAGCACTGTAACACATTGTAAATATAGCACTTATTTCCATGACCTTACTTTGTTTGAGTCATGGTTTTGCAATTTGGCAAACTCCTGACAACACATATCTCAAGTGCATGTCTGTCCTCTGTTTCCGTGGTGATGTCAACTTTGCATAACTCATGTCTGTTTACAGCTGAACCCAACAAAGGGGCCTTTTGGAGCAATATGAAAATGCCTCTGCACATTTGGCATGTGCACATAGCTGTATTTGCATCAGTTACAGCAGTGTTAAAGCAGAAGAAGTTTGAATCTCACTGTAACAGCATTTGTTTATTCTTGTGTCCTTTAGGCAGTGAAGTTTGAGCCCTACCACGACAGTGCACTGGTCAGGTTTCTGCTCAAGAGAGCTCTGAGGGTCTGTTATATATATCTGTATATGAAAATTATTTTACACTGTCTTGAATCATATTTAACGCCTGTATTTGTCATTTCTATCTGAACACAGAGTAAACGTATCGGGCATTTCCTCTTCTGGTTCCTGCGCAGTGAGATTGCTCAGTCCATGCATTACCAGCAGAGGTACGCTGTCCTACTGGAGGCCTACCTCAGAGGCTGTGGGGAGGCCATGCTGCTGGACTTCAGGAGACAGGTGAGCCACATGCTATCAGGGCAGTCAATATAACACTTAAACTGATGAGAAATGATGTAGATGAACCTTATAATTGTTAACCTCCTGTAGTTTATATGGTTTGCTTGGTGCTTTTTTGCTGACATTGGCACCTTAAAGTCTAAGATACACACCATAAAAAGAGCCAAGCCACCTGTTTTTTTTTTTTGACAGTTTCCTTGTGTCTGTTTTTTAGGTTGAATTGACTGAGGCCCTGCGGAAAGTCACTCGTGAGTTGAAGGCCACGTCTGCAGACAAGTATGATGTTACTGCTCAAGGTGAGGAGAAATAATAGTGTTATTACATCACAGGTGTGAGTTTTCATCAGCTGTTTTTACAGAGCAGCGGTTCAGCCTCTGGCCTCTGTATCACACTGTTGACTCTGCTGAACCGTCCCAGTGGTGTGTGATACCTGTTGTGTTCTGTCAGTGGTGTTTCAGTTGCGTCAGAAGCTGGAGACTCTGCAGTCATCGGGTTTGCCAGAGAGTTTCAGAGTCCCCTATGATCCTGGGCTCAGAGCTGGAGCATTAATGGTGAGATCATATGGCCCCATAGGATAACATTTCCCCTCAAAAATGTCCTATTTATAAAGTGAATTATCTTTTGTACAGATTGAGCAGTGTAAAGTGATGGCATCTAAGAAGAAGCCGCTGTGGCTGCAGTTTAAAAGGGCAGACCCCACTACGCTTTGCAAAGATCCTATTGGCATCATATTTAAAGACGGGGATGACCTCAGACAGGACATGCTCATCCTGCAGGTGGGTGAGGTTCAGCAGTAATTATGTGTTGTTTTTTTTAATGTAAGTGTTTAAGTGGTGTGTGTGTTTGTGTCCCTTTAGATTTTGCTCATCATGGAGTCGATCTGGGAGACTGAGTCCCTGGATCTTTGCTTGTTACCGTACGGCTGCATCTCCACGGGCAACAGGATAGGTCAGTTAAGGATAATGCTGTAAGCAAAAGCCTATAGGATGTGTGATTAATCCTCAGGTAATGAATGTATGAGTTTATTTCGGCAAATAGAAAAACAAAAAATTGTAGAAGATTAGAGAAGTGTTTTTGTTTAAGCACTGATTGTTGTGCAAGTCTGAATGGGACCTATGTGTCACTACAGATGTAAACAAAAGCACAGTCACGCCATAATTCACAATAATTGATTCCTGTTTTATTTCTTGCTTGTTTCAGGTATGATTGAGATCGTGAAGGATGCCACGACAATCGCAAACATCCAGCAGAGTGTAGTAGGAAGCACCGGCGCTTTTAAAGATGAGATCCTTTATCAGTGGCTGCGGGACAAATGTGTCAGTGAGGACAAGGTACAGCCACAGTCATAGATGCACTTGTTTTGTCACATCAGTATTTTTTATTTCCAGCATGTTTTTATGTTGGAAAGTAGTGTTGTGTATAGTTCTTAGATACAGTGAGTTACAGTGAGTGTTTCTGTCACCAGTCTCACAGTTATTAAGCTTTCAGAGGAAGTGGCATTGTGACAGACAGGAAGGAAGCAGCCCACATGATTTTTCCTGACACAGTGCTCACATACGCTCTACTTTTAGCTCAGACACCTCCAGTGTTTGTGTGGATTCTCACTCATTTTGGTCATTTGGCTTTTAGTTTCTTTTTATGTAGGCGACAGGACATTAGTTGCTGTTGCGGCAGACAGTGACAGTCAAGAAGCTAAAGGTCTGGTCCTTTTTTAAATTATATCTGGTCCTCACATAGATAATTGCTGTTAATAAATCTTGGCCCTTGTTGCTTATTACTTATAAATGATAGTTGAAATAATAGGTAAAGGATAAAGTAATAACATATCTTCTTTAACACAAAATTTATACTAATTTGAAGATACACATGGGACAAGTATTTAAGTTGGGATTGTTTTTAATCTAAAATTAATAACAACCAATTATTATACGTTTTAAAAACAACACAAATGCACATGGTTTTTATAATTAAATGTGTTAAACAACTGTGGTCAAGGTATTGTAAATAATGTAAGATATAGAATTGGGGCAGTTTGGGCTGGGTAATATGGGTAAAAAAAAAAAGCTTCAGATGATTTGTAATTTTTCTTTTTACAAAAATTTAAATTGATTTGATACGATTGAATTGTTTTTACGTTCAATGCCAACACAAAACAACAACAGTAAAGCAGTAGCAGTGTGCATTATTCTGACAGATAAAATAAAACAGTGTATTCTGGATTTGATTTGATTTGATTTGATTTGATTTGATTTGATTTGATTTGATTTGATTTTATTTTATTTTATTTTATTTTATTTTATTTTATTTTATTTGTTTATTTATTTCATGTTATTTTCCCACTGCAGAACTGAGGGACCAGCGCAGGGTATTTAAATAGAAAAGGGAATAGTTTGTCTAAAGCTTTGTTTCGTACTGTTGCAGTTCCAGCAGGCCGTGGAGAAGTTTCTGTTTTCATGTGGAGGATACTGTGTGGCCACTTACGTCCTGGGAATAGGGGACCGTCACAACGACAACATCATGATAACTGAGTCAGGTGAGGAACTGATACATTTGTACACACAGAAGTAAATGGTGAGAGTCAAACCTGAGGTGTATTTGTTTTACAGGAAATCTCTTCCACATCGACTTTGGTCACATCCTGGGAAACTACAAGAGCTTCATGGGAATCAGTAAAGAGTGGGTTCCCTTTGTGCTCACACCAGACTTCCTGTACGTGATGGGAACGTCTGGGAAGAAGAGCAGCCCACACTTCCAGAAATTCCAGGTGCTCATTTCTATTTAAACTATTGTTCTTCTAAACTAGAAACGACTCCCTCACTCGGGCTGAAAGACAAGACGACCAGTAACATGCAAAAACAATCATACTATTATCTAATAATAGGCAGGGATTTTCAAAACAAATCTAAGAACCAGTGGCCCACTGATAGTGGCATGTGAATTGTATTGCGAAAATATTTCTGACATTGAATCAAATGCACATTGAAAATACAGAAAGCAAAGCCTGAAGGTATTGCGCTTGTGTATTATATTAACAAATAACACTGGTAACACTTTATAAAACCTACACAATATTAATCTCTAGTAAAGCATTAATAAATATAAATAATGTATATGTGCTGAAATATATAGTTTTATGTTAAAGTGACAGTCTCCTGTGAGTTAGTGTACTTGAATTAATCATTTTAGTGGTTCAAATACTAAAATAATTACACATTGTGTCAGATACAATATTTCATCTTGACTAGTGCAGATGTTCACATATCACCATTGTACTCTGTGTTCCTCTCTGTTTCAGGACGTTTGTGTAAAGGCTTATCTTGCTCTTCGACACCACACAAACCTGCTCATCATCCTCTTCTCCATGATGCTGATGACTGGTAGGTTCTCTGTCCTAAATTTACAATGACTCTCCTCAACAACAATTAAAGAGACGTGCTTTTTATTTTATTTTATTTAAAAAAGTAGAACTGAACCAATTCCACACTGCAACATGCAAAATACTCTATAGTCATAAATATCGACACAAAATGTATAATCTACTTTAACATATAGCTCTGAGTTCACCGTCAGACCAATGCAATCCCACATTATCACCCTCACAGACCCATTTGCTCCACTTTATTGCCTGTTTCTCATATTTAACCTCAATCTCTACTATAGTCACTAATGCCCCCTAACATCTAAAAAACACATTCTCACAAACACTGGTTAAGTGTTTATTAAACGAGTAAAACCTTTGATACTCTATGATCTGAAGTGACACATGCAATTGTCCCTGACAGGAATGCCGCAGCTGACCAGTAAAGAGGACATAGAGTACATCCGGGAGGCTCTGACTGTGGGTCGTAGTGAGGACGAGGCACAGCGCCACCTGCTGGACCAAATCGAGATCTGCAGAGAGAAAGGCTGGATGGTTCAGATCAACTGGTTTGTTCACCTGGTGCTTGGGATAAAACAGGGAGTGGAGAAACGCTCCACTTAGGACTCACTCTTTATGAATCAACGTCCAAGTGCATTTGAAAAGACAATTATTTGTTTTAAACATTACAAGACTGATGGGATCTGAGCCAAACCATACACTTCCTTTTCCCTATGTAAATAAAAAGATAAGATTGCGCTAGTATTTTGTAAATGTGGTAAATACATAATTTATTCCCTACAGTGGATGTCAGCACACTCACAGTTTAGAGAAGCAGACAGGAGCAATACCACAGAGACTAAACCATGTATTGCTAAAAATGTGGCCAGGGAAATGTACATTTTAAACAATTAAAGCAACACTGTACCTTAATATCACAGACCAGAGAATCAATAAATGAACAGCCACAAATTCATTTTAATATCTTCTTCACGTGAAACAGAAAATATAACACCTCTTTTAAAGGCACCTCATTAAATGGTTGACTATGTAACACATATATTGCCAGAACCCATCACATTAGCACAAATTTACACCACAACCGCTGTGTAACCACCTCAAACCAGGTAATGTTATAAAAAACAACTCTATTTGTTAGTGCCTGTTTCTGTGACTCTGGAGTGTAGCAGCTACAGGTAAAGAGCTGGACAGAGCTAAACGTTTATGTCTATGAGCTGTAGATTTGTGAGATCAGGTTTGTGTGATTTAGACTCTTGCCTGGTGCAGGATGAGGCTCAGGGAAATAAAGTGCCGATCATGTCTTACTCATTTTTACTGCTGTTACGGCCGACAGAACGCACTAAGTCACAGGACGTCCGGAGCTCTATGGGCAGACATACACAACAAAAAACCTGTGTCAATGCTCCTGTCTGCTACTCCTGACATTTATCTACTGTAGGGAATACATCTCCTATTCGTATAAATTCGTATAAGTGACGTAAGTATCTCATGCACCCTTTTACAAAATACTAGACCATCCCCTTAAAGAAGACAAAAAACAGAAGTACAACACCCAATCCCAAAGCATATTAACATTTAAATTGATGTATTTATTTAATGTCCTAAAGGTCAAAAGGAAATAGCCCATATCCTCGGCATTAGTCACTCTTCCTAAAGCACTTCTTCTTTCCACAGGCGGTTTATCGCTGCAGGAAACATGTCTGTAACATTTCCTTTATGAGGCTATATGTTTTTAAACAGCATTGGTTGCATCCTTTTTGAGTCTAGCAGCATAAGTCTTTGTCTACTCGGCCAAGACACTGGATTATGAAATAAAAATATCAATTGTATGTGAACTTTTTAATGTATTTATGAAAACTCACCTTTTATCAAATGTACAATGAGAGAAAACTCATTGTACATTTGAAAACAGATGCCATGTTTGTCCTTGAGCACTTGCTGGTCAGTGCTTTTTATGTTTACACTGGAAGGAAACGTTAATCATAAACTGTGCTGTAAAAGCTTAATGCTTGGTCCAAGTTGTTTCCCAAGTGAAAAGAAACTGAAACGTGCTGGAAAAATTGTATGTAACATTGTGATATTTTTGTGTTGGAGCTGAATAATGTACCAACACAAATAATGCAACAAATATTAAAGGCATGTTTTTAATATTAAGACTGTCATTCATTTAAATGCTCTTATGTGTGGTTGAAATGAAATGTCACAATTTCCTAAAAATGGTGTATATTGCCCTGGAAAATATTATTCTCTATGTAATCCTCTCACATTTTCCAAATTTGCTTTTGTTAATTTCAGAGTGAAAAACAAACATAAATTCATGTTTTAACTTTTAAAACTAGCAAAGTTATTATCTTACTATACATTTAAATTTCTGAAGATGTTGCTTTGAATTGTCAGAAAAAAATGGGAAAATAATCCTGGAAAATATTTTTTTAAAGATTTATTATGTAACTTTTACCAGAAAATATACAGCTTCTGTATCAGTAACATGTGCATCCTCAAAAATGTTAAGATGATTTCCCAGAAAGAAACTGAAGAATACTCTCTCTTGGTCATAGATGCTCTACACTTTCCTTATCAGACACGTTAAAGTAACATCAGACATGTTAAAGTAACATCAGACACGTTAAAGTAACATCAGACATGTTAAAGTAACATCAGACACGTTAAAGTAACATCAGACACGTTAAAGTAACATCAGACACGTTAAAGTAACATCAGATATGTTAAAGTAACATCAGATACGTTAAAGTAACATCAGACACGTTAAAGTAACATCAGACACGTTAAAGTAACATCAGACACGTTAAAGTAACATCAGATACGTTAAAGTAACATCAGACACGTTAAAGTAACATCAGATACGTTAAAGTAACATCAGACATGTTAAAGTAACATCAGACACGTTAAAGTAACATCAGACACGTTAAAGTAACATCAGATACGTTAAAGTGACATCAGACACGTTAAAGTGACATCAGACACGTTAAAGTGACATCAGACACGTTAAAGTAACAGCACATTCATATTTATTTAAGCATATCTTTCCAAATTCTACAAATCTTTAATGATTGTTTGCAGTCGTGTTTTTGCAGACTTACACAGTGTAGAAAACATTTGTACTGTTGCTTTAAAAAGAGTGGGACGGTTGCACTGTGTAATGTACAGTTGCACTAATTGGTCACGTGGGGGCAGTATTTCTCTCCTTTCAGCTGAATACACCGTATTCTTTCTTTATGTGTGTCATTACTATGTAACTCAGATGACTGCTCTGTTCTATATAATCTGTGGATATCTGTTTAATTGAGTTTCTAGATCATTGTCTTCACATTTTCAAATTAATGGTGATCCATTGTCTTTTCATCTTTCTAATGAGGCCAATGAAAACACATTAACAACTCACAAGGCTTATAAAACTTAAAGTTTATTGTTTGTTTACAGATATTCTCTCCACTAATAATTCCTTTTCATAATTTTCCCATCAAACCCATACCACACTGTACATTTTGAATACTTTAATTTGATAATGTGCTGATTGTTTAATTTGTTTGGGAGGTGACAGTAGGTGGGTGTGAGTGCAATCCCTTTTGTCGCAGCCTTTCACAGCAGCTCCATACGCTTTCATTTGTCGACAGTAAATGGATTATACACTTGAGCTCGTTTATGGCCCTAAGCTCTGAGTCTTCTGTCAGCAGTGTTTATCATAAGCTTTTTAAAAACGCTTATGTGTTGTACAGATGCTGTTGTGATACACAATAAGACACTAAAATATGGATTTGGATTCATAAACTCAACCAGGAATCTTCCCTTTACTAGTTTTTGTAATATTTTATTCTTCTAAATCAATAGGGGAGATGCAAAATAAAGTTGCATTGTGTTAAATTTAGTTGTGTATAATCAGGTCAGATCAAAACTATGTTATAAAACAGTGTATAATTGCATCTAAATTATAAATTGAATGATTGCATTTGTCTCTGTGGGAAACTTGTTACACAACATTTGTCATGACTGTGTCAACCAATCAGAGCAAACAAACTGCTGGAGGAAAAACACATTCATGTTGCTTTTTGAACAATAAGTAATGTTTTACCATAAAATACATATTCATAATGTCATTTGGAGACAGAGAAGACTCAACCCAGTACAGAGCATTCAGAGTCTGGCCACGCTTTCATCCCGAGAATAGACCAGTTCATTTCATTAGCATCACAAGGAAAAATGTTTGTCCAACTGAAGAAAGGCTTGGAGTCGAGTTTTGCTTAAAGCACCACTTCCTGATTTTCTTTTTTTTGTCCCTGTCTCAAGCTGAAAATACACTTTATCGGCAACTATTAAACTTCCTGAGTGTCGACCGATGGGAGTAGATGACATCATAAAACCTGTTTTTCCACAAATAATTACTTTTATAACATACAGTTTGGGTTTTAAAATAGACTAGAAAGGGGAAAAAATCAGTGTGTTTAAATTGATTGATTGTTTGAAACTGATTTTGTTTGTTCAGTGTGGGCAGCATGTTCCTGTAGGGCTACCGTAAGTGCTCACAGCCTGTAGAAAAGAAAGGTAAGTATTTATTTTCTCTTTAAGCTACCTAAAACTTCAATTATATGATTCTTACTGATAGTTATTTATCTCACACACTGTACATTCACGTCTGTTTTTATTCATGGCTTTTTGAAAGAGCTCTGACAGGTGTGTGCGATCAGTGCGGGATGAAAATGTCCCAAACTGGAGCATCGAGGATTGATTTGCTCTGAATCCTGTTAGTTTCTCTCCAGGAAGACATGAACCAGATCAGACGACAGGGGAAATCACTCCTGTCTGTGTGTAAACGCTCTCAGAAGGACTCTTGTGTGCTCGGAAACCAATTTGAGAAACTCCGCATGAGGACTCTCGACCTGTCCTCACTTCTTCGAGAGGTTAGTTCGAGGTCAGGACCTGGTTTGAGGCTAATTAGAGGTTTATGTAAGTGCACCATGCCGGAGTCCTCGAGGGCCCTCACACATTATGACAAGTAGATTTGACTTCCTTTGTTATTAACGTCCCCTTTTTCTCCCTTATTACCTTCACACTGAGAGAAAAATCTACGCTTTTGACATGACCTCAGGAGGCATCATGGGTAACTGTAGAGATATGAACTTCTCTGATTCTTTTAGGATGAAATAACAATTAAATTTAGAATTATAAGAGTCCCACTGGCTTTAAAAAAAGCATACAATATTTATGGTTAAATAGAGTAATATGGCAACAGTAAATACCTAAAATAGTATATGATTGCAAAACAAAAAACAGATTAGAATTGATTTTTAGAGATAGATGTTGTAGAAAATACATAATATAACAATTAGAATCAATACAAGTTTGACACGTGTGATGTAAACAAAGCTGTGTAAGGATTATTCTGTGTTTTGAATAGTTTGATTTATTGTAATGTAATAATGAAATAAACACTGTGTGCCTATAATATAATAATCCACATCTGTTTATCCACTCTGATGCAAATGTAAATGATGTTATCCTGTGTATGCATGTATCTTATAGTTAATAAGAGTCCTTTCAGGGGCTGAAGATGGAGACATTTGACAAGCTTTTGTTTAATTTGGAATGGAAGGTTTCATCTTTATTTAAGTCTTACAAAATTAAAAATATTTAATATTTTTTATGGAAACTGGTTTTAGTTGGTTTTGAACAGGTTTTATATGCATTTATACTGGTTTTATATGGAATGAAATTGTTTTATTTGGATTTAAATATATTTTAGATGAATGTGAACAGGTTTAATTTGGATTTGAAAAGGTTTAATTTAGATTTGAACAAGTTTTATTTTGATTGAATAGGTATTAGATGGATTTGAACCCGTTTCAGTTGAATTTGAGCAGGTTTTAAATGGATCTGAACAGGCTTTTTTTATTTGAGCAGGTTTTAGATGGATTTCTTCAGGATTTATTTGGATTTGAACAAGTTTTATTTGGATTTGAATAGGTATTAGATGGATTTGAACACGTTTCTGTTGAATTTGAGCAGGTTTTACATGGATCTGAACAGGTTTTATTTTCATTTGAACAGGTTTTGGATGGATTTGATCAGGTTTTATTTGGATTTGAATAGGTTTTAGATGGTTTTAGACAGGTTTTAGATTTATTTGGATTCCAGTAAAAACGTAGTGTCAAAAATATCACCAAGTCAATGCATTGCACGGCCACTAAAACACTGCAAAGGGCCGCATTTGGTCCGCGGGCCTTGAGTTTGACACGTGTGATGTAAACAAAGCTGTGTAAGGATTATTCTGTGTTTTGAATAGTTTGCTTTATTGTAATGTAATAATGAAATAAACACTGTGTGCCTGTAATAAGTATAATATAATAATGATTCGTGGATGCACTCGAGCGCTCCACATCTGTTTATCCACTTTGATGCAAATGTAAATGATGTTATCCTGTATGTGCATGTATCTGATTATAATGTGTGGGTGAGATGCACTTCCATCTATTTATGGCTGCTGTGCGTTTAAGCTGCTTGAAGAATGTAAATGCAGAGTTAATGCTTATTGCTGTGCCTCTGTGATATAGAAGTGACATCTGTTCAAAGAGTGCCGTTCATCTCTTTAATATCATCTCTGTCCGTGTATGTACGTGGCTGCACGGGAAACATCTGTCCTGGGGCTCTCCTTCTGGGACGTGGCGTGTTTAATGTCAGATCTAATGTAGAGGTCTTATCCACATCGACAGGAGTGGACTGATGTAGTGTGACGTCACCCGCTGAGTTAGTAGGAGAGCCTCGGAAAACCTGTTGAGTTTATGGAGAAAGAAGTGACCGTATTTGGAATGAGGTCAGAATACAGTAAAGTGTTAATGAACAGCTAATGTGATTAACAGTGAATAATAAAGTAAGCTTTTAGAGGTGGTGATGTAATTGCACTTTAGCTTAGCATTCAAGGCTAAAACACTAATAACAATGTTTATGTCTGTCTGTAGCTTTTTCTTCACTGTAAAGCTGTGAGCACACAAACAATACAAATACTTTCTTCTTCTTCTTAAGACTCTGCTTTAAGTGACTGGAATCAATTGCAACAATCACTCAAACTCAGATATTCATTCCAATCGCTGCTCATTGCAAGCAGTGCCTCAGAATCATTGCACCTGCTTTAAGCCACTTTAATATGGGTTATAATTTATATTGTACATGTTGTCCTACACTGTATGACTCTCTATGGATGGATATTTTGTTTGTTGTTTGTTTGTTTTTTTTGTCCAAAAAAAAAACCTACCAAATTTAAAAAATTTCTTCCTAAATATGCGGGGGAATGTGAAAAACCCCCCGGGGGGCTTTAAAATGGGGCCCCCCCAAAAAAAACCCTTTTTCCCAAAAAAAAAAAAAAAAAAAAATCAAAAAAAAAAAAAAAACCCACAAAAAAGCCCCAAATTTTTTTTTTTCCCCCCCCCCAAAAAAAAAAAAACCAATTGAAAAAAAAAAAAAAAAAATTTTTTTCTTTTTTTTTTTTTTTTTTTTTTTTTTTTAATTA
This sequence comes from Rhyacichthys aspro, assembly GCA_036850595.1. NCBI lineage: Eukaryota > Metazoa > Chordata > Actinopteri > Gobiiformes > Rhyacichthyidae > Rhyacichthys > Rhyacichthys aspro. The sequence goes on along the minus strand of CM072159.1, from coordinate 27,157,717 downwards.
ACCCACCAAAAAAAAAACCCAAAAAATTTTTTTTTTTGGTGTTTTTTTGCAGATATTTTTTGTTTTTTCTCTTTCTCTTTTGTAAGCCAATGGGAGCATTCTCATGTTGCCTCTTGGCCAGGCCATACTTGTAAATGAGAATGTGTTCTTAATGGGCTTACCTGGTTAAATTAAGGTTAAATAAAAAAAATAATAAAAAATAGTGCAGTCCCCACAGCCAGCCTTGGTCTTGAGGCTTCTTTCACAGACCTCAGTAATGCTTTTTTGAATACATAAAAGGTAAAAGTTGTATAGAATCAACTCTTTGCAGATCATTTTAGCTTGGGTTTATTATTTGTTAATGCTTATGTATAATCCTAATGTTTATTATTATGTAGAGCCTTTATTATGGAGCTGTAGGTGGATGTATGTATGGCACAACATTTGGATGAGGTCTAATTTTATAGTTTGGGTTGCATTTAAAGGATTTATTTGCAGTAAAGATCAAGAGCAAATATTCTGGACCTTCATAATTTCCAAACTTTGGCTGCAAAACTAACAAAAAGTCTGTCTAACCCCTTTCCTCGTGAGCCTTTAGGGCAGGAGTTAGACTGGACCAGAGTTGGTGTGTCTCAATCAGCCAATGGGAGCATCCTTTATTTCAGACTCTCTTGTACACACTGCACGTTGAAGTTAGAAAAAAAAAACTTGTCTTGTCAAATGGCATCAAGTTCCTTCCTAAGTTAACATCACCCTCCTCTGTTTCCTACAAGACAACACTCAAAAGGTGACCACAGTTATTAGAAGGTCGGCCTGACCAGGGAGCAGCAGCCTTAGTCCGAACTTGACCTCTTCGCGGTTTCCTCAATTACAACACCAGCCGTTAATGTTACAGTCTTAAATATTTAAGCGGGAGCGGTATATCTGTGCCCACGGAGACTGCAACCCGAGTGTGTGTGGGTACTGCCACATCAGATATCTTTACTGACAGAAAACAAGGCGGCATCGCGCTGTGTGCAACCCGACACCGAGCCCTCACACTCTATCTGTATTTAGCATCGGTTACATTCAGCTCCAACAATTAGTCGCCGAGGAGCTGGGCCAAACAGTTAAAGCTGGGAGGAAGCACATTGAGGAGCAAACAACCCCACATGAGATAGGAAGATGCATCTGATCATTCAACAGCAAAGAGATAAAACATTACATCTGCATTTTGCAAAGAATATTTTCCTGATTGTGGAGTTTATGGAGCACATCAGGTCAATTCAATACAACTGTATGGTGCTGCAACTGTACACAGTGTGTAGTGTAGGAACAAACCAAGTCTAAGCAACGTAAAAAAAAAAAAAAAAAAGAACAAACATGTTGGTTTGATCACACATTTGCAACCAAACCTGCATCAAGAGTTGTTCGTAGAAAGAAAAAAAACTGCTATCTCCATAGAACAAGTCTGCCTCCATCCCCAAGGTCCAAACATGTTCATTTGGTCTTCCACAAGTGGTAGCTGAGTCTTAAGTCTGCTGCAAATGGAAGAACATTATAATGGACTGGAACAAAACCCAACAGATTGGAACAGAGGACAATAAGCACAGTCGTTGGATTAAAAAGGCAATCGAGATTTGGAAATGAGCCCAGGGAACAATGAACTGGAACGAGGGGGCCTTATATACAGTCTCACACCTGTTCTAAAGAAGTCAGACTACGGGTTCAGGTATGTCAAGGTACAATATTCCCAAAAAAAGCTGGTCTGTTATTAGGAAACTTAAGGAAAAGAAATTCCCAAGGATCTGAGGAGGCAGTGGAGGGGCTGCAGAGCGGGATGGACTGGTCAAACAACACACATGCTGTCTTCAAGAAAGGACAGAGCAGGCTGGTTTTTACCTTGAGACCCAGTCACTGAGCCGAGTGAAGCGGGTCGAGATCCCTTCACATTAAAATGTATTTCCAATAAGAACAATCCTGAACAATCATAAGAGTTTATCTAAATTAGGGCTGGCTTTATGTGATGCTTTTTTTTTCTCTGATTGGTTGTTTTTTTTTTCAAGTTGCGTCGATCCAGAAGCAGTTTATTCTGCGTATGTTGTTACTGCCCCCTTTTCTTTAATTGGTTGTATGTCTGTCCAGTTACACCAGGGGTCATTTAATCTGCGTACATTTGCTCCTCCTCCTGGAAATCAAACTCTAATCAACAAAAAACAGACTGATTCATTGTAAAAAGAATTAGTTTTTAATTAGAATTAGGTTATTACATTACAGCAAGAAAAATGTAAATATCTGGTTGCTAGTGTTAGCTTTTTTCAGCACTACCTGTATTTTTTTCAATAATTTATAGCACTTTTGTCAACTCATGTATTTGTAAGATGCTTGTAAAAGATCATTGAGTAAGTTAAAGGTGCTGTGTCTTGTTTGTTTTCTCCTGAAGACCTCACTTCTATTTTCAAATTCAAACACTTACGGTAGCCCTGCAGGGACATGCTGTTACCTACTAATTCTCACTCCTTTATTTGTTACACTTATTCACTCGCTCTAAGTCCCAGGATTTAATGCACTCAGGTATTAAGACATCAGTGATGGTCACAATGGCACAGTCCAGTGAAATAATGCGATCTATCCTCTTTTAGCTCCTAATTTAAATGTGTCCAATGTCCTTAACCTGACTTGAACTGTTTAATAACTGCTGATTGTGTAACTTTAACGCTCCTCGTCTTAGACTCCCTGAAGAAAACCCTATATGTTTTGAGCTCAGACCTAAACAGAAGGCCTGGTAATTAGTGCACATTAGCAGCCTCTGTAATCTCTGCTGGTTTCTGTGTCGCTGTAATAAATCCAAACACCCAATCAGGCGGCCGGTCTGCTGCCCATGGGCCTGGTGTGCGGCGGATTAAGGAAGTGTACAGAAGAAGCTGAGATGTGGATTTTGTGCTCCCTGCCAACCATTTGGAGACGGGCTTTATCCCCCTAAGCCTCCTCTTGAGCTGAGGATTGCACCAGCGTTTCTCCACCTGTCACTGACCTGAGAGCAGCATGACGGACTGAGTGGACATCTACAGCGGCTGGAGATGGCTTTCCGGAGGTCTCCCTCATCCGCTTTTTCAGGTGAGTACTAATAGCAACTCTTTTGTGTGGCCTGTCCCTTCTGAATCCAGTACAAAGGACACACTAGACCGGACCTCCGTAGAGTAACCCGCCCTTTGTCCCGTCCCCTTTGTGAATGAGTGTCAGCGGGCCGTGTGGGGCGGACGTCAACACTTTTTACAGACAGGTGTAGGGTTGCATGCACGAGAGGCCGCTGTAGTGTAGGGCTATTATCCCTTCCACTTATTGCTGCTAATTCTGGTCTGTTGGACGGAAAGAGGCATTTTGTCACATGTAAAAAGAGCAGGTAAGGCTCCCGCAGGAAGATAGGAACTGAGACATGTGCGTCTTCGCTGTAAGCCTCGGTGTAAGGCAAAGCATTAATCCGGGACAGTCAACAATGTGGCCACAGCTGCTGTACTTTAGACTAATGTGAGCAGGGCACTTACAACTATTGATCTGGAAGAAGCAATATTTACATAAAATAAAGGTTTTTGGAATATTCTGATGGTTTTTGGACTTGCAACAGGGTAAATAGTGCCTTGCTTGGTGCTCTACTTCAGCCTGGTTTCCACTGGAGCAGTAGGTTACAGGTGGGTTGGGTACAAAGTCAGTTTCTATGGAAAACCGAGGTAGTGTTGTCTGCTTTCTAAAAGATGGAGCCACACACTGCAGTCTGTTGATTGGACCATAGAAAATCCTCACTCAGATGAGAAAGGAAAATCAACAATGACAGTGTTTCCTTATAAAAAGTTTATCTTGTTCTGGCAATAAACAGAGTCAGTGTTACGCAGCTCTTGCTTTGTGAGAGCGTTCATTGTCTAAATTGTATTAAACACAAGCATAATTTGTGACAACAAATCTTCTCAGAATGTAGCAAATGGCTAGCCTGGCCAGCCAGACCCACTTATTCTCTTGGTGAAGTCCCCCCCACCGTTGAGCCCGTCTTTCACCTCAATCTAAAAAAACTTCGACCAGTTATAATCATTAGTCTAAAGCGGGGCGGGCTTCATGACTCATGAAGAAGTGAAACTAGTCTCTTTGCTCACATCAGGTCGATCATTTCTCTGATTGGTTTAATCTGCATCCATTAGTCCCGCCCCCTGGAAAACAAACTGGGACTGAGAGGGACCAGGCTAATTATTTTTATGTGACAGAAAAATAATTAAGGTGCTCACAAACTGCTGGGAGTAAACCAGACACAATCTTTCTCTAATATTCATTGCAGCGGTAAAGCTTGTTACTTTCTTGTAATGCCAACACAAGTTTCTAAAGTTTGCTTCAAATTTGATTTATTTACAGAAACACAGCTTGTCTGGTTCCTTGTAAGATGTCAGTGTTTACTTGGACCAAACCCGACTGGCTGCACTATTCTGTGGAAACGTAGGCTGACATTGGTCTTTGTTTTAGTCTGGTCCTTCTTGATTTGAGTTTGATTTCTAGGAGGCAGAACAAATGGACACAGACTAAACAAACTCTAATTGCAACTTGATAGATGTACAACCAATCAGAGTTCAAGGGCAGTGGGGTCTGGCAATGGTTATTGGAGCTGTGCCTAGAGTAACATTAGTTACCTGACTGACACTCTCTTACGACATACTCTGTTGATTTAAAATGCTTGTCACTGATCATAGTTCATACATTTATGCCTAATATTATGAGCAAACATTTGTAAACTTTACAACATACTATACATAAGACTTTCAGCCAGTGTCATTACAAACTTTCTCCAGTGGGATTACATAAAGAGAAAGTTGAGCCTGCATCTGTGATTACTTCTCCAAATGTTTAGAGCAACTGCTGAGCTCATAAAAAGTTGATCCATTGAAGCATTTGATCGTCCACCATTTGAGATTTTATCATTTTGAAAGCAATGTTACTTGAATCTTAAGTGGTCACATAACAGCTCCAAACTGCTCCAGACAACACAATATCACTTTACTAAAAAACAAATAACAAAAATAGCTGAACCTAACCCAAACACCAGACTCTGACAGATGTGGACAGATGCTCCTGCTGTTTTCTCTAAACCTGCGACTTTGACGAGAAGTAGCCTTCCTTACCAGTGCACCAACATGTGATCCTGCAGCTTAGAGACAAAACAATGCACTCATCCTCCATTGACTGCTGCAGGAGTGATTAGGCGTCTCGGGACGTGAGGATTTACTATCGAGAGGTTTATGGAGATATAAAGTCATTGTAATGCTGCGTACTTGATGGGAGACGCTGAGCCGGTGACACTTCCAGATGTTGCAAGGCTTTTACACCCAAGACCGGCTTTGTTGTGATTTGTCAATGCACAATGTACACAGCTGTATCACAGGCATTGTCAGCAGTGGTTTCATCCAGAATCCAGGAAATCTGCTAAATGTTAAAGATATAATATGCAGGATTGTTGTTAATAAATAAATAACCAAACAGGAAATACCAACCTTTATGTTTATACAACTAACTTTTGTTTTGTAAAAGGTGTTGCGTCTGTCTCTATTTCACTGTTTACGTTCCATTTTGATTGTTTGGGTCGCTTTAGTATGACTCTGGGACAAAGAAAAGAAGACAGTGAATCTAAAGACGTGGATAAAGCTTATTCTGGCTTTTATTTGAGGATAGCTTTGTTTTCCTGATGCGGTCTCAAAAACTGGAGGAATGTCTTTATGGAAGCTGGTGAGGTATATGTCAATAGGAATGGGAAGCAACAGCTCATGGACTTGTTTTCTGTTGGTCTGGTAGGTGCTGGGGACATTTATCAGAGTTAGCTTTCGATGTAATTCATAGTAACGGCATGTGTCCCTTTTTAGTGACAAACTCCAGTGTAAATGTCCGTTAGTGCTAAAACACAAAGTCAAAAGCGGTTTACATTATCCATCCATCTTCTTACACTTTTCACGGTTGAATCATGGCAGCAGTCCAAACAAGAACACCCAGACTTCCCTCTCCTTAGACACCCATCCAGCCGAGAGACAGAGGGTATGTCTCAAAGCCTGTATTTGTATCCTTAATGCTTCGACTCCTCACTCGCACCAAGTTCTTCTTCGTGTCCCATCTTGACCACTGTCCGAGGACTGAGGATTGAAGACAGAAGAGAATGAGACAAACGTCTGTTCGGAGACATGTGAGGATACACCGGAGCTTCTGAAGCAGGAGAAGAAAACGACGCACAACAAGGGTCTCATGTTTCGTTAATGAAGCCTAGAGACGTTGCTCTTTGATGCAATGGTTCCTCCTCGGGACACCTTCTCTGTGAGGCGTCCAGGAGGCATCAAAAGTAGGAACATGGACTGACCGCTGAGTTGATTCTGCTTAATATAAATGTATTTTTAATATGTTACATGCACCCGTGTGTGAGGTTGTCAGTTTACTACAGAATGAGCCAAAAGGCAAAAGGAAATGTGACAGATTTTTATAGAATAATAATAATCTTGTCATGATAGTGTTATATCTTAATTTTTTTGCTGCTAATTTATATTCTTTTTATTGTTTTGAACTCACACCTGAAAAGGAATAGGGCTTGTCCAGTTCTCATTAACAGTTTCTCTTAAGTATAGGTTAGTGCAGGTTCTATTTTCTACATTGCCTTTAAGGAATAGACCGTATTTTGTATAAGAGGGTCTATGACATACTTACAAATAGGTAAATTATTTTCTACTGTAGTAAGAAATAAATGGTCTATCCAAAAGTAATAGTTTAATTTCTGTATACCACATACTCCTCTTGTTCTTCTCACTTGTTGTCACCTGAATGCAGCTGAAAAATCCACACCTGCTTTGTTCAGAAGAGTAACAACATAAGTGCTGAGCCTTTGTGCGTCCTCGGAGCCAAACTGTGCTAAAAGCCTCAGCGCTGGGTCTGGGTGCTGCGTCGCTGCCCATTAGCCGCTCTGTGAAAGATGCCCTTTGTCTGCGCCGTTACAAATGAGTGTTAAAACGGACAGAGTTGATGTTACGTAATCGTTATGAGAAAAAGTGCTCGGGCAATTTTAGAAACGTTTTTTAGACACACAGAGGTGAAGCAGGTGCCGTGCGTGATGCAGAGTGTAAACCCGTCTGTGTACTTTCCCTGAACCTGACGTGGAAATCTGCTCAGAAACAGTTTGTTGTGACACATGTCGGCGATGACCTGCTTCATATTAATACATGAGGGATTTTCTCAGACTGGCGACCTTCCAGTTCTCGGCCCGTTTGTGTAACCTCCGGGCGACGGAGCGGCAACAGAAACACCATCTTTACGTTGAGCTTAAAGGATCGTGTGGAATGTTTCCCTCGTGTTTTACTTCGTCGTGTGTAAATCTGAACATGAGAGAGGAAAAAAAAACAGTGTGAGTGATGTACGCAGAGATTTGAGAGTATTGAAATGAGAGCACAGCACGTGGCCCGTTACTATGGCTACAGATGTCCCTGAAATAACACACACAGTAACCTTATTATGGAAAAGCTCAGTCTGTCTCTCCTTCTGACGACTCATAACCACTGAGAAATGTCTGTCTGTCCACACTTTATTTAAACTTTATTTTGTCACTTATTTAAACTACACAATGGATACCACAGATAAATAATACACTACAACAAGAACAAAGTTTACATTTCAAACTGGTTCTGGAGCATGTTTGACTTGTAAATGTAAATGAATTTAAAGGTACAGTATGTTGTTATGATGTAATTATGTTTTCTAGTGCCACTTAATGACATTTAGCTCCACTGCATCTGTGACTGTAAGGGATCTGGTGCATCACAACTCTGCTAACTTAGACTAGCTCCTATGTTGTTGCATCACGCTGGTATTTGACCTTCTTGTTCAATAACCTCGGTTTACTGCAAAGTGCTTTGTGACAGTGTTCTGATTGACCGACACACATTACAATTTGCTCAGTGTGAAACTCCGCTCGGCTGGGCTTCTTTGCATATTTATGGCTTCAGACTCTAACGAGCAGAGAGTGGAAATGTTGCACCTCCAAACAGAGAAAAAGACTGCACGATAACAAAAGGTCTTTAGCTGATGAGCCATCTGCCACACAGATCGAGTGGAGGAGTTATTGTGTCTTTATCTCTCAGCCAGGAACTGAGATTTGTAGATTCTCCACCAATGTTTCTTTGAAAATAACCTCTGATTAGAAAAAGGGGCTAATTCTTGAACAATAAATCTGACTAATGAAGCAGTCGCCTGCTGAGTTACACAGAAAAACCACAGGAGTTCAACTTCTGAGAATTTATGATGCCATTAATCATAGTTTATTTAGACAAAGTACAACACAATCTATTTCATTGCATTTTTAGCATTTTTACACCAGAGAAGACAAGGAATGACATAGTGCAGTGTTTCCCAAACTTTTTTTTGGGGGGACTCATATTTCAAAAGCTCAAATTCATCACCCATTGGTCTGTTTCAGGGATTTTTTTAATCAGTGTCATTTGATCATTTTCTTTCCATTTTTATATGTATTTTTCTTTCTTTCTTTTACTTTTAAGTGTCATTCAGTTGATTTTTAAGCTATTTTGGTATTTAAAGTTCCTTTAGACTTTTCTAAGCCTAATGCCATTCCTGATCATCACAAATTTACAAAAGCAGTTATATTTACATTAAATGCTTCATCGACTTTCACAAATATATTTAGGTTTATATATTTTAGGTTTAGTTTTTTTTTGGCGACCCAAATAAAATCTCCCGTCGATCCACTTTTGGATCCTGACCCAGTGTTTGGGAACCATAGACATATTGCACACGGCTTGAGACAGGAATTGAACCCATCCTGAGCCATTCTGCTTCAAAGGCACTCTAAAAGTTTCTATATTTTGACTAATGTCTGTGTTTGAGATGGTTCATGGTAATGCTTAAATAAGTTCATTAGACATTGGTGTAAGGTGTTATTTATTTGGATTAATCAATTTTCTACAATTCAGGGACTCACTATTTAATGGCACACTGTAGACCTGACCTGTACTGCTCAGTAGAACTGTGGCCCGTGAACACAAGCCCCCTTCTGCAAACTGGACCCACTCATATTAACCTACGCTCACAAATGAATCCCCTGCATCTGGAGTTTTTGTTGTTCCATCTCGCAGCATCGTGTTGTGTTTGGTGCTTTTAAAAGACCTCCTGTTTACTTCACAGTCTGCTTTATTTCTGAAAGAAGGCCATCAGCGAATGTTGCAATCATCTGTATTTCTTTTTTCCTCAGAGTCACGGACGAATGGAGCGAGTTTTATCCGAGTTGCCACGGCTCTCAGCGAGTCCTCGTCGATCCACAGCGATGGGCTTTTCCAACTGGCCCGAGACATTTCGGGTCTGGAACCTATGCCCTACAACATCCTCGAACCAGTCTTGCTTAAGGAGGAGCCGTGGCTTGAGGAATCACAAAATCTGTTGGAGGTAATTGAGGTCTTAAAGCGTAAATATAAACAGAGAGGGCTCGCATATTTGATCTTTTTGGGGTTGTCACTAGCCTCATTAGTGTTGGACAAATGAGGATCATGCTCGACAGAGAAGATGATCATGTAATATTTCTAATGGTTTCAAAGCATTGCATCATTTAATGACTGAGCAGAATGTGGAGGAGCCTCATTAAAGTGAATATGGATGTGTGGGGTAAGTGTAGGAAAATGCAGCCAGGCTTTGTTGTTTAGGCTTCTTTCAAAATAAAGTTGTAACAAACATCTGCAGAGTTGGTCTATTTTAATACCTGGAGACCTGTTATAGTTCAAATACATCAGAAGAAAGAAAGAAAATATTCACAAATAAACTCAAAATCCGTGCACCAGGATTGCTTTCAACTTAAATGTGTGTCTTCTGAAGGCAACAGCTCTTCTCTCTCTCTACACTGTAAAAAATAACCACCTGCACCTGCTACATGTGAAAGAACTGACTCTGATCCACAATGAATTCATTTATATGAAATGGTGAATCTAAATGGTCCGCTCTGCGATTAATCCAGGGTGTACCCCGCCTGAAGCCCAAAGCAGCTGGGATAGGCTCCCGCCACCTCAACAACTGTAACATGATCAGGGATTGAAAATGAATGAATGAATTATTAATATTATTTGGTAAGTCACAGATGAACAGTAGTGGAGTAAATGTATATTTATAGACACAAACCTTCCAGACTTCATACTAATTCTGAACTGCCTATACTATACTGTTCAAGTGGAAACAAAGCTTATTTAAAGGTTATGTTCTGGCTGCTTTCCCTTTTTGCTGTAAAAAAGAGAAGCAGCGAGGAGAGAAACTTATATTCAGAAATATCTACAGAGATCACGTAAACAAAAATACTTAAAGGAGTGTGGTATTGACATTTATAAAATAATTCCAGTTTTCACCAGCAGATGGAGTACTGAGAGCATAGCCCATCAGAAGAAGAGATCTGGCTGTGCTCCGAGAAGAAATGGAATTAACATTTAATGCAATATACAACAAGTCAGAGATATGAAGCATGGAAAATGAATAGTACCAGTACAACTAATACTAAAATGAAAACTATGTTGATTACATGTAGATATGACTTCAGGTCACAAAGCAGCTACACATAGCAACAAATTTTAAACTTTTTTTTTCCAGCATCAGAAAAATGTTTTGTCAAATCTCTATTGGATTTAAAGACCAGCAAATTTGTACTTAACAGTGGATATAAGCCTGCTACAACATATTACATAATGGTATTACAATATGTATTAAGACGAATATGTAATTTCACGCTAACGATAAAAGAAGCAGTACATATGACTAAACCAGGTTGTAACATGCAATAACATCAACGGGAACACAATTCCCTACAGATCGCTACATAACCTAGGTATTTTCCATTTGGGGAAAGCCTCACTGCGTTTATTGTAAGTGGGATCGTTTTTTACAGTGCAGTGCGCTCCGTGCCCACAGATCCAGTGGAGCGCGGGCAGCTCCAGTGGGATACATGGAGAGCGGCGCGCACACAGGCGGCACTCTGCTCCTCTCCAACTCAATCTGACGCTGCTCTCAGCCAAATACGCGTCCTTTTGCGCACCATCCGTGGACTATCCGGAGTGATTTTAGTCAGCTCTCATCTTCAGGATGTTAGTGATGGAGATGATAAAGACTGAGCCGTGTTTTTACGCGCAAACGGGCTGCTCACTGAATGCATTTTTGTCTCTTTTTGTGTTTTTTAAAGCGTAACAACATGCAGATCTCTCCCAGTGAAGACAGGATACCGGTGAGTACATCAAAACATCCATTTAACCACCTTTTTCTTCATCGTTTGATCGGAGTCAGTGGAAGTTTCTGCCTGGTTTCTTACGCTCTTTACGCACATATTCTAGACAAGTTTGAGCCTGTTGCATCTGGTGCACTATAAGCGATATTATAACACCATTGCACATGTTTTAATTGATCTTTTACGTGTTTTTTATGTTGGTTATACCGATTAACACGTACTGCTTAGTCATATAAAACCCAGTGAAGCCTAAATCTGAGGGAAACCCCGAGGGAACAGTCCCCTGTGGACGCTTTCTTCTGAGAAGTCCCTTCAAACAATATCCTGAGAAGAGTTTCAAGGGATGTTAGCGTGTTTGTTGTAGGACCAGCAAGCTGCTCAATATTTAGCAATTAATTATCCAATGTTCCCTTTAATACTGGAAATAAAAGCACAAATAGAAGCCATTGTTGAGTAAATATAAATATAATACGTTTTTAATTGTGTTATCGTGTTTTTTATTGGTTACTTGAGCTAATCATTTGGGTCTAAATAGCATTGCTCTGGTCTAATAAGCTGATAATTGTTATATTTTGGGGGGATTTTTGCAGATTTAAGTTAAAATATAAATTGTAAAAAGACAGGAAACATAAAAAATAAATAAATAAACTATACATTACATTAAGCAATTTATGGTATGAGCCCACGAGGCAACTGTTAACTAATAATTGTAATAACCTGAGTTTAGCATAAGTTAGCATGTCAAGCTAAAAATCCTTTATCATTAATTGTCCCATGAACAGAAAATACCACAATCTGTTAAAACTGACAGTAAGGATATTTCATTCATCATTTTATACATTTATAATTATAAAATGATGCTTATGGTATTTTGCTAAAAATAAACAATTTAGCAACAAATGTTAGCAACAAGTGTCACGGAAATCAGTAGGATTTAAATGCAGGGGTGGTTTAAATAGATGAGAAACTAATTTTTTATCACATCTAGGTAGTTGTTGGTCTGATTGACATGACAAGAATATACCTCTTTATTGTGTACTTTATAAAAAAAATAGAGCCATTTTTGTACAGTTAAATAAATGGTGCTAAAAAATAAATAGAAAACAGTGGAATCTTTCTAATCAACAATATAAACGTCTTAATTGACTAAACCAGGTCTTAACCATGAACTAAAACGTGAGCTAAACCAGCTTTAAAACCAGGACTAAACCCTGGACTAAACCAGGATTATACCTTTGTGTAGACCAGGTCTAATCAGGACTAAACCCTGGAATTAAACCAGGTCTTAAAGCAACACTAGTAAACCTTCTGCCCCAAAATCTAAAGCCTGAAAATCAATAAAACAACAAAATATTTTGATGGAGCCATGAGATGAAACAAGCACACGGCCATCTCACATCAATACAAGTAAACATTACAACCATTTTAATTTTGCCCTAGCATTTGTCTCCTTTAGTTCATCAGGGGTATACAGCCTTAAAAGTAACATAGTGTCAATTTAAGCAGATTTAAACCAGAATAAACAAGGTCTAAACAGGCAGAAACCCAGCTTTCCGAGGTGCTAATGTAGCTTAGGAGACAAAGTAAGTGAGCCAACTGGAGCTACAGGTGGCTTTGAGTTTGTCATTATTCAGAATTACACGGTCGGGTTATGAACCAAAGTGTAACGTATGGATATAGTGTAAAGATCTAAAGCAACAGTGAATAAAATGGCAGAGCATGTAGAACAGGATATTTTGAATTTGACTGTGCTCGTGTTTAGTCTCCCTCTCTACTCTGCCTTTGTCTAAATAAAGACTGAAACTGTCAAAGGTGAGCCGACTGCCCACTCTGTTGCTGAAGATTTTCACTTCATTGTTTTTCGAGAACCAACCAAACGCCACTTCTGCTGCTCACTCTGCTGCTGCTGCTTTGTGAAGGCTGCTGCGTTATCACAGAGCATATGTTTTTCACTTTATTAACTAAAATATTAACCATATTGACTATAAACGTATAGGACTTAGACTTATATGAATAGTATTTGTAAAATTCAGCAAATGTTTTTTCTGAAGCGTTACTAGACATTGTAATTAGGAGAAACAAATGATATGATTTACTGTACACTGCCCATAAAAATATCATGATTAATTTGAGGTTTTGACTTTGAATCATAAAGCTGCTGCTAACACCAATTAATCCTGACAGTGACTGCAGACTCTAAAAACAACTAATAATCACCAGAGAAAGGAGTCATATTAGCTCTGAAATGTCTTGGTTTAGTCAAGTGGCAGGAAATGAACAGTGTAGTGACAGAGTTACATGATGTGGACTTGTTGATTTATGCAAATTAGCCATGTGCTTCAGTTTAGCAGAGCACATTGACATACACATTAGGCCGGGATGTACTTTATGTTGAGTACAGTGCATAGGTTTGGCACATCCATGGTACAGTGCTGCAAGCATAAAGGAGACTTGTACATAAGCTGCAATATGCTCCTAGTATTGATCGGGGTTGATGGGTTCATGTGTGCAAATATGACGACATTAGATGCATTCAAGGGTAAAGATAATGTGTTACTGGACAGTCATAGTCACAATACAATAATTTTTTTTTTCTCTTTTGAAACCCCCCCCCCCCCCCCCCCCCCCCGAGGGGGGGGAAATCCCCCCATATTGAAAAAATGGAATAAACTAATGTGGGAATCATGAAGTAAAAATACACAATATGCATCATAGATGCATCAAAACACATTGATAAATGTAATTTTTTCATTGTCATTTAAAATCTTCAACAACTTCTCCAACATTTCCGTCCACTTCTATTGTGGTTGGTTTGAATTTTTACGTTGGAGAAATATAAGCCACCAGCCATTAGCTTTTGGACAGTGTACCACAGAACTGTCTCTCACTATCATCCAATAAAATGTTGGAAAATGTCTGGTGGCTGGATGCCCCTGGGATCCACAGGTTATGTACTGTAATGTGCTCGTGTTTAATGTAAGTGTATTGACAGCCAGACGTTCAGCCTCCAGTGATCTGCCTTGCAACAAATTGCGACAATATATTTTTTCCCCAAACACACATTCTTCACTGAGGGGACAACTGAACAGAGAGAGAGCTCGTTTTTTCATTTGAAAATATTTGGAGAATCACTCCTACAGTTAACCATGTTTAAATGTGGATTTTTTTCTTAGTTTCTGATTTGGTTGATGATTTTTTGGCCTAGTCACAACCACTGCCTTCTTGTGGCCTCTTACAGGTGGTGAGTTCTCCTCCGAGCCACGGCTGCAGCGGAGACGGCCTTTTCTTCTCCGACGGCCGACGGAAAGTGGACTATGTTCTGGTTTTTCATCATCGACGACACGGCTCCATACGCACTCACTCCTCCATGGGAGTCTCAAACGAGCAGTTGTCCGTTGTTTCAAACGGGAACTTTCCCTCGTCGCTGGGCTCAGACGCCGCAGAGAGGAGAGCGAGGGGCGTCCCCGGTGGTCCCGCCGCCAGCGTGGGAGAGGTGCTGATGGAGCTGGGAGTCGGAGAGGCACACGAGGAACCAGCCGACCACGAGATGCGTCTGATCCGACAGGAGTTTGAGGCAAACCTAATGGAGGCCGGTTTGGAGATCGAGAGGGACAAAGAGGTGAGAGTGTTTGTACTGAAGTCACGTTTTAAATCTCAGGTGAAAGTAGGAAATGTCATGAAAATCAAAAACCAAATAGGTTTGTTTCAGTGAACTGAGGAGAGGCAAGAAAGTGTGAGTGATGCCAGATTCTTGATTTTTGTTGGATTTTGTAGAAGGCTGATAAAAATAAGAATTTAGTATACTTAAATACTGAATGTTGTCTGGTCCCTGTCTTGGTCCCGGTTCAGTCATGGTCTGGCCCTGGTCTTGGTCTTGGTCCTGGTTCAGTCCTGGTCTGGTCCAGTCAGTTCCTGCCCTAACGTGACTCAACATCGCTGACCTCAGGCTCCATGCTGTTTCGCAGCAGCAGATCCTTGCTCCCTGGGTTTATTCACTTTATTTAATGTCATGGAACCATCCAAATGGACAAAAGTTGCTTTAACACTAACAAGAGGAACTTTGAAATTAGTTTGCATCGTTGTAAAGAAATGTACACAGTTTAACAGGGCTTCTACACATTCATTTTGCATAGTGCCCACATTTGTTTCCAAGTCAGATTCAAGTTTTGTCACTAAAAAACGCAGAGCACTTAGATGAGTTTGAGCAAACTGTCTGAGCTGAGACAGATATTGTGTGTGGAAAATGTTTTTAAATGTACTGTACATGTACTAGTAGGATTTACAGAACAACCAAACAGCTTTAATTACAATGCCCTGATGAGCGTTCCCATTTCGCAGACACTAGACAACCTCACACTTTAAATGAGACCAACACCCACTTCCTTGAATGTTCAGTACAAGCTGGCCTTCACTGTGAGAGTCCTCCGGTTTCACAAACGCAGTAATGAGTCATGGCAGACACAGGCATGAGGTACACTTAAGTGATGGAAGTATGCATCTGGACGTACAGCAGTTTTACGCTGTTTCATCTCACATCCTTGAGGCTTACTGAGGTTGGAAATAAGAGGTGATAAGTGTTCAAGCTTAAACCTCCATGTCTACACCTAGATTACATTAGCACCATGACCTGGATGACTGTGACCCTTGTCTGTCGAGGATACACGGTGTCGGTTACACCTCCGAGGGATGAGTATCGTGTGGATACTCACACAGTTCGAATCTGTTTTCCAGTTTAGTTTATTACAAGTTTGTCGTAGTCCATTCATATTCCAATCATTGATTTTCTACCACTGACTTTTTCTCCCGAAACTGGGATTTTACAGATTTTATGAGGTCACAAATGACTCCAGCCTTGACCCTAAACATTAATAGTCTATATAATAGTCTGATAAATGTTATATTATCCCTTTAGCTCGGCTGGCTTGGCAAATAGCACATGTGAGCTGTCAGTGAGTGGGTGGAGAACATTAGCAAGTGGTTTGATATTTAGCTCCGTTATCGAAGGAAAGGTGAATAGGACCAGCAATGTTGCATGGATGGCTAGATAGAGGAAAAGACAGGGGGAAGAGCTGGAGGTTAAATGTTTAGGAGATGAAGTTAGAGAGGCCAGACTGAGATGGTTTGGACATGTTCAGAGGAGGGAGAATGAGTATAGTTGGTGTAAGACAAGTAGATGCTGAAGACAGTGCAAGATGGAGGTATCTGATTTCATTTGGCGACCCATGAAAGAGATTTAAATGAGCATTTGAGTTACATGGGCTAAAGGCTTATGTTATGCTAGGCTCAGCAACACGCCAAATTCATGAAGGGACCAGTGTAAACGTGTATATTTAGGACCTGTGCTCACTCATTACTCACTACGTGTAATATATATTGCACACAAGATCTTGATAAAGTGAAGAGTGTCGTTTGTATCTCGTTGTTTTACACTCATAGACCTACAGCCTTAGTTCTCCTGCTTCAGTGACTGGAGTGTAGCAGCCACAGGTAAAGAGTTCATGTCTATGAGTTGTAGGTTTATGTGATTAGTTTAGACTCTTGGCTGGTGCAGGAAAAGCTCAGGGACATTGATTCACTGAAGTTTAGCTCAATAACTGTGGAATTAAAGTGCGTAATGAAGACGGTTTGTTTGAGATCTACTCTACTCATCAGGTCTTACTTGCTTTTTCCTGCCATTACGGCCGATAGAACACACTAAATCATCTTTATAGGTGTGTAATACAAAAAATAAATTAATAAAAAGTAGTGGCATTGTGAGCGCTGTATGTTGTGACTAAAGCCAAGTTAAAACATTGGTCCTTGGGCTACAAGAGGAATACGGTCAGGTTTTAAAACTTGTCAGCGTTTAATTCAAGTAAATATGCCAATAATGACACTCTTCACCATCAAATTGTGAATCAATAACGCTAACTATTATTGGGTCAACCCAGTGGTTCATTGTGAGCAGGCTGACATTGACTCAAGTGACTGGAGCTGACCCATTTTGTATTGATTCACTAATTCAGATGGAAAGTGGCAATTTTGTTTTGACTTTTACAAACCACTTTGCGGCGAACTCTACTCTATATTATCTATTTGTCTTAAAGAGGTGTTATTGGATGTTGCTTCTAATGGTGTTTTCTAATTGTATCTGCAGTAACTGAGGGATATTTTACTCTTAGGTACAAAGCATGGTTACGGAAAGCTGTGTACATGTGACAGTTTGTGCGTGCGTTGGTCGGCAGCCAGCTGGCAGCGTGTGGAGTCTGCCGGCCAGTATTAATCAGATTGTTGACAGTGTGGCAATGAAGCCTAAGCCTGGATGAGATTAGCTGTTCGACTGATAGCTCCTTATCTCATCGCATGGATTCAATGGTAGTGGATCAAATCACTCCAGAGAGGAGCAATAAAGATAAATCGTAATAGCCCTCGATTTTTCATTTAAACACATTGATGGACACGAAATCCGATTCCGTTTTAAAGGATGCAAACGAAAATTGTGTATATTCTTAAAATAACACATTTAAAGTTCTTTTACTTCCTCAAACAGATGCTCAGAGAGGACAAACTAAGCACTGCTGAAGGAAAATTTCCTTCTTCTTTCATTTTTTGGACACAAATTCTTGCATAAAGTTTTAGGACTTTTTTTGAGCTAAACTGATTTTGTTTCTCAATTTTTCAAGTGAAGCCATTATCTGACTCATGGGTTTGTGCATCGACAACATCATTTGTCATGAAATACTACACACAACACCATTCAATAAACCAAACTGTACCTTGCATGCAATAAGAAGAGCTACAAATAGAACATTGTGTCTAAACTGCTAAACTACATCTATTTCAGCTGGAAACACATAGAAATGACATTTTAGAGCTGTACAGACCATTTTGAAAAGGATAACTTGGCAAATGGCTTCCGACTGTTGACTTGTGTGCTGTCAGTAAGTGGGTGGAGAGCATTGGAAAGTGGCTTGATATTTAGCTCTACTACTTAAATTATTTTGCGTAATTTCCTTTAAAAAAGGAGCGTTTCTTATTCAGACTTGGTGGTTAACCCAAAAGTGATTTTGACGCATCAGAACATTAACAAAACAAATCTGGTAGAAAGACCTATCTGCAGTTATTATATGGATTAATTAATTATATTGGAGTGGCTTGAGTTGAGATAATCCCATAAAAGCACACATCTGGAGAGAAGACATCGACGTCTGCAGCTTGTGTCCAACCTGTTCGACTTCACTGTTAATTGCTTGCTGGAAAAAAAAGTCAGGCCTCAAATGTCAGGCCTGTTGACTGTGTCTGAGGATTATTGAGTTGACCTTCGATCTCAGAGGGACATCCTCTTAAAGCACACTTTTAATTAAATCAGACCAAGATGTTAATTCAAGGAAGGGAGCGGAGACCTTTGCTTCAGAGATCACCCTGTGGAGGCTTTTGAAACAGACTCAGTGGGAATAAGGATATGCTGAGACTTAATTTTGGAAGAGAGCCCTGGCAAGAAAACGGCAACTTAATTTAGATCTAAAAGAACTAGCTGTCATTAGAAACTGACAAGAGGTGAATAAACTTTGGCCGATGTCAGAGACTCAGAGAGACACTATGAATGGATTTGAAGTGGAAGAACTTTTTAGAGACTTGCTTCTGGCATAGCACAGCAGCAGGACTTACACATCTCAGTCTGAAAATTACTGCTGTTTTCTCTCAATTATTGTTGATAAACCTGTGTCTTAGGTTGTCCTTGATATTATTGATGAATCTATTCAGTTCTAACCACATAGCTCACAAAAATACATGAAATGTAAAAACCTGCAATCAAGCCACTTAAAAGTATTGCATTATCAATAATGTCATAAGCAGCAATACTATGAGTCAGCATCGTCTGATCTGAGATCATCATAGAGCACTGGTTTTGTGGAAACAGAGGCCCCTGAAACTATTTGCATGTGTGGTCTGTCAGTGTGCGCCCAATGAGAATCTTCCTGTATGATGCCTGTGCACACAGATTATTTTCTGTCTCAAAGCCATGGCCCCAGTAGACAGTGGACTACGGCTGGCATCTCAAGCCTCACATTACTTATGGAGTCACCTATCACAAAAGGGCAGGGTTCAGCCCAACCGAGCGGCATGGAGGAGGCCAGCCCTAGTGCTAACAGGCCTGCCTCTAAGTCTGTCAGAGGAGCATGTCACATCTAACATAACTGAACATTGTGCAAGCTGCACTAAATCACAGACACATCTCTCTAGAGACAGCTTCTCACTGACAAAACATGGAAAAAATCAACATGGCTCAGAAATCTGTGTATGGTTTATCAACATACTGTTTTAATATGTATAAATGCTCAATTGTAAGTGCCTGGACTCATTTTGGAAAAAGTGGTGTCTGGACATCCCTAAACAACAAAAGATTTAGCCTTAGACCAAGCTGTCAACTTCTCTGGCTCTGTTCTGATTGGACTAAACCCATGTTAAAGATGGGGGTCAGTGTTTGCTGTTTACTGATTGATGGAAACCAGCAGAACCAGGATCACACACTTTACTGTGAACCAATAGTTCCACTTTGACACCCCTGTAGCCGTGCTGTTGTGTGGTTTGTTAGACACATAAATTACATTTGGAGAATCAACCAACATAGACAGAGCTACTTTTACTCTCATAATAGTTTTTTTTTAAATAGTTTTTCACATTTGATCTTCAACAAATGCTTGGAAACAGTACTGATGGTGTCATGCATTTTTTAATTCCCTTTTGTGGATTAACAATGTACTTCTTAACCAAAATGTGAACGCAGCTCATGTTGTCATGTCTGTGTTATCATTGTGATGTAAGTAGTGGTGTTCACAGTGCTCTCTTCTCCATCAACCCTCCGTGTACTTTTCAGCAGTATCTGGACTGATCTCGTTCTGTTTGATCACTTCATCTTTTAACTATTCCCATTTCCACAGTATTTTTCATGCTCCTCAGCTTCTCTCCCTCCCAGCCTCAGCGTCTACCCCGCCATCCCATTACGGAGTCAATCACCGGCCCCCACCCGTCCAAAGACGCCCCTGGCTGTGTCCTACTTACCCCCCCACAGAGATAAAGAGCTAATTGAAAATGCCTCTGCTAATTAACCTTCTCCTGGCTGAAAGGTATTTATAACCTCTGCTTTTTGATGGAGGCGTAGACCCAAGAAGACAGGAAGCTGGAGGTGGAAGAAAAAGAGAATTAATTTTTGAGGCAAAAACAAGATGTGGGAAGCCTTTTTATTATGTTTTTGTATTATTTTTGTGATAGACGAGAAGTGGTGCAGGGCTGCAAAATATATCCTAAATGTATTGTTATCGAAAGACCCACATCACAAACACTGCTTGACTGCTTGACACTGCTGTTATGGTATTTCACTGCCAAACACTTCATGTTTCATGCTTCATAATTATGAGAGGCACCGGTGTGACCAGTGGAAGTGAAAATTAGTCCAGAACCCACAAATTTCATAATATCACATAAGCGATTTGTACAATTACTTATGCAACTGTTACAACCTGTTTTATATTAAATATCCCTCAAGTGTGCGTTCAGACTGAATATATGAACACCTATACCTGCACGAAGAAAACAAAACTGCTATATGAAATGTTTTTGTGAAATATTTTGATGATGATGGACTATATGTGAATGTTGTGTATATACCTGTCCTAGCCACATGTATGTCCCGCTCTGGCCGTCCTGGGAGTGAATCCTCTTTCTGTGGTTCTCCCTGAGGTTTCTCTTTTTTCCATGGCTCCTTTATTATTTAATTTTTTCTTGCCCTGACGGAGCACCTAAGCACAGAGGTGTCACAGGTGTTGTCTTGTACAGTATTTAAAGCCGTTTGAGGCAACTGCTGTAATATTGGGCTATAGAAAAAAAGGTAGGTTGAAATTTAATTGAAAGAAAGTGTGTTGAAAAAGTAAAATGAGTGGTCTTCTCCTCCAGCAGTGCTTTGCAGCTTTAAATATCTATTTTTCCAAGATAGACATACGCAAAGAATGTTGCTGAAGGGAGTATAAACTATTAAAAACATACCATTGACAGATATTTTACAGATTTTATTCAAGTTAAGATCACAACATTTACACAGCGCACCTGTAAGGCTCTGGTTGAACAACATATTTTCATTTTGTCCATGCTAACTAAGATCTGAAGTTACACTACAGAGCATTTATCTTAGCTCTACATATTCTGCTCATAGTTCGAGCAGGGACAATGAGCGTGTGTATAAGTGAGGACATAATGTAATTTAATCTGAGTGAAGAACGCCAGCGAAGTGACTCAGCCATCAGTCAATCCGTCAGCGAAACAGTGTCTGGCGGCTCGCAGAGGAGTACAGTCATATGTGTCGAGAGGAGAAAGGCAATCGCGTCGGGTTTCCATCATTTGCAGTGGCACCTGTCCTTTTACTGAAGCTGGTGGGGGTCCGAGGGCGTAGGGTTACCCGCTGAGGCCCCCGCTGGCTCTGCCCTCTTTCATTTCTGCTCTGAGCCTGGCTTCATAACAGCCTTTTATTTCATTTTGTCTTACTCTGTGATATGCCGCAGCCTTTTTTCAGCAAATGCAACCTTTCATAATTAGTTGATTACATTTGTGTGTGTAAAACATCAAATAACATACTGCACCTCAAGGCCGCCCATTTGCAAACCCACTAATGTGGTCTTAAATGAGGGTAATTATTAAAGGGTGGGCAATAAACGGTGAGCATTAAAAACCAAGCTACATGAGTCACCTGCTTTGGAACAGTAAATATATCAATCAATCAATCAATCGATCGATCAAACCTTAATTGTATAGCACTTTTCATACAACTTAATGAAACTCAAGGTGCTTCACAACATAAAATCAACACAATATTCACAGTAGTTTAAACACAATGGTGGTTGTTTCACTTTATTTCACTCTGTAAAATTTAAATACAGTAAACTAGAGTAAAACAAATGTATAGAATAAATAAATAAATACATGAATAAATAAATAAATAAAAGCATCTCGGTTCATAAAGGCTAAAAGCAGAGTCACCAAAGATTTTAGTTTGTTAGTCTAGTTTGTGGGACAGTTAGCAGTGAGGGGCCAGAGGATCTGAGGGGTTCGTAAATTAAAAGCATGTCTCTCAGATAGTCTGGAGCAAGTCCTAATAAAAGAATTTTAAAATCAACCCTAAAACCAACAGGCAGCCAGTGTAGAGACAGCTGTAGCTGTTGTACAGTGTTTTACTGCAGCGTGTTTGTTATTAAGGCGTGCACAGTGTCTCATCTGCTCAAAGGCCTGTAGAGATATTCTTTAAATGATAAAAAGTCTCAGTGAAGCTATGCCGTGGGCTTTAGCCAATTTCTCTCTCTGAGCTTTGGAACCAGTAATGTGTACTTCTGTTTTGTCCTGGTTGAGCTGTAGAAAATTCTGTGACTTCCAACCTTTAATACAGTTAAAAAGAGAGTCCATTTAAAATGATTACACTTGTTTTTTTATTTGGAACAGGCAGCAAAAGAAGCAAGGCTCGAGGCTTTGCTTCAGGGATGATCGACAGCAGTGGCATTTATCTTTTATAACAACAGGCTTTTGCTGCTGGTCAAATGGGGTTTTATGGGTCACATTTATTGCTTTATTTAGTTAAAACTACAATTAATTGGTATTATGTAAATGTATTGTATGTTAAAACTGCATTTAGAGCAGTGTGAACAAAGTGTGATCATAAAAAAAAGAAAAAAAAAGACTAGATGACACAAGGAATATTAAAACACATTCGGCCTTGTACCAAATGGGATTGACCTATTTGCAGATTTAAAGGGATAGTCTATGTAAAAGAGGGTTGCCTTGTTTGTCCATCTGACAGAGATTTGCTGTTTGGAAAAAATGTCCAATCAGTGCCTTTAAATAATACAGTGCGACCAAATATGGAGGCTCTAGGGACGGGCTGTTGTCTGTAAAGCCCTTTGAGGCAATGTTGTGATGTTGGGCTATAAATATATTTCCCTAGATTTGATCCCGCTTTAGTCTTTGGTTTGCACCTGGTTTAGTCCTGGTTCAGCCTTTTTTTTTTTTTTGTTTTGATCTAACTCAAGTGAAATTACTCCAGCGCCCTGTGTTTTTTTCCTCTATTCTGGACCTGAACTTAACTTACTCTGTCAAAAGGGAGCATTTATTGCATGTTTTATGTTTTTATCGTGATATTAAACATAGTTATCTCCCAATACTGTGCAGCTCCACTTTTATAACAACCAGCAAACACCTTTCCCAGCAACTGACAGCAAATAATATTTTTCACTGGCCCCATTTACAGCAGAACAGTCTGATTCTCTGTGTAATTTAATTTATTATTTGCTTATAATCGTCATTAGTTAGATAGACAGGCAGTTCAAGTAAAAGGCCAGTCACCACAAAGATGACAAATTCTCATACTTCTGTCCAACCTTTTTATACCTAAAGCTGAAATGCAATATCCCTGTCCTTACTACACTCGCACTTTAAAGAGATTAATCTGCACCACTGTTTTTATTGAAATGTATGGATGTGTTTTTGTCATTGCTGTCACCATTTAAAAGTTATTTGGGCTAAAACAGTCACTATGTGGATATGTTTTGGCCAACACTGACAGTTATATTTTAAGTCTCACATGTAATATTTGGTCTTTTTCAGGTGAAGACCCATGGGCCCAGCTTCACTCGACTCCATGCTCCGTGGCCAGTGCTGTGCAGAGAGGCCGAGTTCCTCAAAATTAAAGTCCCCACTAAAACGGTGAGACCTGCAGATATTTCACTATCTGTATTTATAATGTTGTTGACATTATGATTTAAGTAACATGTCATTATTGAGATCACACATGTCCTAATAGCACTTCTTTCCAGAGCAAACATTTGGAATAAAGTACTTGCTCATAGTGTGAGCTTACAATAGTTTAGAGCAAGTAATTGATTATATCCTAATGTTGGGGTTCAGGTTTGAAAATTATAATTTGATTTGTTATCAGTTTCTGAAAAACGTTGTATGTGAGCCTGACAAATGAGAGCTTGACTTGTGTAACTGTTTTCATCAGAGTTACGACCTCAAAGAGGAGGGTGCCTTCAGCACTGGTATGAGCACCGTGTGGAGGAAACTCAACCAGCCCTTTCAGCCTAAAGTCCCCCACCCCGAGCACGGAAGCTCAAAACTCCTGTCACACTGCTTTTCTAGAGACAAACTGCATCTGTAAGTCTCACTGAAAACACAACACAAACACTAGACTGTGCTATTTCCAGGGCTGCCCTTAAATGGTACAGATGTAAACAGCATTCAAAGCAAAAATCTAAAATGCCGTCCTACAACCACAGTGTCACCAAACATGAGCTCTTGAGGCACTTCCTATTGAACTCTGGTACGGTTTGATTAAAATGAGAAGTGTGCTGTAGGTTGTCTAAACGAGCCCAAAAAGGAATACAACACAAATTGGTGTCAAAAATGTCACGAAGTGTAGCTTTGAGAGCAGAAAAAAACCAATATTGTCCACCAACAACTGACAGAAACATCAATGTTTTTCTGGAGAAAGGCCTTGTTTTTTTGTTGCTCTGTTGTGAACAAAAAAAAAAGTGGACTACACACAGTAAATAAATGTAAAACACACTCTCAGTCTTATAACCACATCAGTCAAAATGTGATACAGAAAACTAAATGTGACAGTAATATAACACTCTTATATTACATATATGAGGTGTATAAGTGAACAATAATGGTAATAATATCAGCTTATATCATCATATTTTTCCTCTATAAACAGTTTATTTAATGAAGAGCTGGGCAAGTAATCAGCTTAGTTTGAGTTTTTCATTTTAAATAATGTTCAAAAATCCAAAATTTGTCATATTGCTGTGATATTGATAGATTTGGTGTCTTTCAGGTACAACATCACATCTAAAGACACATTTTTTGACAACTCCACAAGAGGCCGAATAGTAAGTCTTTTGTGTGCACAATATTCAATAAACATTTTTTTTTTTTTAGCTTTTATTAATGAATTCTCTCTGTTTCTTAGGTGTACGAGATCCTGAGACGGACCGTGTGTGCGCGAACCTGTCAGACCATAGGTAGGTTTTAACAATCAAAGCGTTTCCTTTCTCTTCTCATGTGAACCAACAAGAGTGAATGACACAAGGGCCTCTCACGTTCACCTGAGCATCTTTTCACTTGGTGATGGTTGAAGGAATCTGTTTTGTGTTTTTGAGAAACGGGTTATTCCTACCGGACTCTTCCTGGAAACGCACTACTCTCATTAACACATTATTCAGGCAGGACTCTCCTCTGGGACACTTATCAGATGCTCCAGGCTGAACTCCGGTGACGGGAGCATCACCTCACAGATCCCTCATTAACACTTATTAAAAATTAAGGCGGTACTAACGATTATAAGGAGAATGTAAAAGAGAAGTAAGTGACTGAGTGATTGCGGATTTGTCTGTGGTTATGATGACATTTAATTACAGTTTCAGTCAGTATCTGTTGTGATTGTTTGGCTGGAAATGTTTGTTTTCTACTGGCGCTGGTTTTGTTGATGGCTTTCTGTCGATCCTGTAACAGAGCCAGAACACTTGGCTGGATTATTGCAGTTTTTAATAGAGGAATATCTTTTTTAATTACTGCTTTTAAAGAGACACTATAAATATAACCTTCAAGGGAATATAAGGCCTCTTTTATAAACACAGTGCACCTTCTTCACCAGAAGTTAAACGATGTGAGCCCGGGTGACAGGTCACGCTTCTTTCTATTGGTAACGTATATTGGATGTTGCTAGGACGGACGGCTCTGATTGGTTATTACAAACCAATGATGTTTCAAGTCTCACAACACAGAGCTTTCAGGCATTGTATATTTTAAATTAACCTATATGCTGATAACTTAAGCTCCGTTTCCACTGGAACAGTACGGCACAGGTTGGATCTGGCATGTTTCCATTACCAAAGTGTACCCAAAAAGTGAATCGATACTGCAGTCAGCTGATTGGTCGATAGATAATCCTCACTTGAGCGAAGAAAAGAAATGAAAGTAAAAACATTAAACACTGCCTTTGACTGTGGATCTTCACATCGACACTGAATTAATGGCTAATAGCATTCTTTATTCTGTTCAAATCTTGAAAAGTTACATAGTGTAAACAGTACCAACTTATTCTTTACTTTTATCTATTGTTTGATCGATAGTTGAGACAATAAAACATCACTAAAAACTGCACCCGGTGATGGTGGCAGAAGAACTGGACTTTCCCTTTCATTTTGAAGAGGGCTGTTTAATATGCTGAGTGTTGTTGTTGGCGTAACTGATTGAAACTAGATGCATGCACAGCTTATGTTGTTTACAAACACTATTGCTCTCCATAAAAAATAGCTGTTAAGTATTAAAAGTTGGGCAAATACCATTATTCTTGTGTTAATGATACTCAAGTCTTTAATCCAGTCCTAGCTTCTCAGAAAACCTGGAAATTAATGAATCCTCTAGTTATGAAAAGACCTCTAAACTGATTAAAGTGTCCACATCTACCAGAAATATTGTCATTGAAAATAGTCCCTTACATTTTTTTGGGTCTGTCCTAAATTAAATGACTGTTAAATGATAAAATACTGTTCTAAATGGGCCTCAGTTGTCAAGGAAATGTCCTTAAAATGATTTATTAAGAGAAGTGGGAACATTTGTCAGGCTTTTACAATAGCCCTGTAATTCCCCAGCAAAAACCTGTTTCATTCCTGTCCACCATATGTCTCCTTGGCCTGGTCTCCGCAGCAGAAGGCTCCAGCAGCAGGTTCTTGTTGCTGCAGGGAACGAGAGGAGGACGAGTGTTGCATATCTTTAACCTCTATTTTCATCATTTGGACCGAACCAGATTCCCAGTGGACCTTCTCTCTGTCGTTTTCTCCACAAGTGGGTCACACTTCCTGGGTCAGGCCGAGATTGAAGCACGGCCTTCTGGGGATTGCGGTGGTTTCAATGCGGTTAAGTGAGCAGTCCTCGTGTGAGTGGAGAGGTGGTGGTCTTCATTAAAAGAACAAGTAATAACAGTGTACAGTTCGAGGGCTGTAACGATACAATATTAGCTTTAGCTGTCTCTAGTCTGTCTGAATACCACCCACTCTTCTGTTATGTTACTGATCATAAGGTTTGTGTGATACAGAACTTACTGTTTCACTGAGAAAAAAAAAAAATCAATACTCATCAAGTGTTTCCACCTGGATTTAAACAGCTTGAACAAGATATAAACCTAAGTCTAGGGTTCATCCAGGACTAAAACTTTGATATGATTTTGTAGTTTAAAATGAATAAAAAAGATGTATAAATAAACCTTTGAGTTTCTATTTCCCCATGATTGGACGTTAATTAATGTGACTGTTGAAAAATAATAGGTATTGTGTATAAAGTTGAAGAATCAGTAATGAGTCAATACCTGGAAAATAAACTGGATAACATTTATTCCTAAAAAGTACTTTCATAAGCTAATAATGCCATATTTGCAGTAACAGCGTTGCTTTTTACGCTCACCATAAATGTTAAGAAAATCCACATCACTCACTGATTTATGATATTCACTTCAGATTCATTTTGCTTTTTTGCACTTACTGCTCTGAAAAAATGTGACAAAGAGGATCATTTCTGAGATAAGAGTTGTTTTTTTTTGCAGCTTAACTTTCCCTTTAGCGCCGCAGAGAGGAAACTCTGAGGCTGGATGTAGTTTGACTCTGACTTTGTGTGAAGAGGTTTTCTGTGGTGCCCTCTTAACGGACTTCTACAAAACTGTACAAACAGCGTGTAACGTTTCAAAAGTGTTTTGAACCACAGCCGTTCAGTGATGTCCTGCAAACGACAGCTGTTGTTAATATTGTTTTATCTGTGTTACAAATGAAATGTATTGTTATTAAAAGTAATCACTCATGTTGCTTGGGGCAATAGCAGCTTCATTATAATCCATCTTTTCTGATGTTGTTGTAATAGGTTTTTATTATAAACACAATGATTTCTCTCCACAGGTATTAGCTCACTGATTGCTAAAGGCGTGTATGATGCTGCCTTCCCTCTTCATGATGTAAGTTTTATCTTCTACTTAAATACTTTGTTTTTAAATAGAATCAGATTAGATACAGTCATACATATCTTTTGTCTGCTCATGTTTTGTGTCTGTCCTCTGACTTCAGGGTGATTATAAAGTCATTGGACATCCAGAGGAGAAGAACGACAGACAGGTAAACTTACTGCCAATAAGTCATTAATGTCAAAATGAGGGTATTATTTGATTTTTAGATTCCATATTCTGAGGTTAAAATGACATATTGTTGCTTACTCACTGTAAATGAGTCTAGTATGTGATGTATTTGTAACATCATAGCATTTATAATTACTTAACTTACAACTGTGTTACTTATGTAGCTCTCATGAAGAAGGTTGTGTACCCCCTTATCACCCCCCGGGATTTACGCCAACGATTAATGATAGATGATCACAACTTTCCTTTTACCAATCGCCGTAATTGTATTCAATCTCCAACCAACAAATGATTATATGCGTTGTATCCAGTTCCTGTTCTTCCCAGAGCTCGAAAAGAACAGGAGAGATTTGGCAGGTTTTCACATCACTTAAAGGGACATGGGCTGCACTCACTGTCTGCTCACGATTCTTTGATCCGAATGTTTCCTGCTGCCTCCTCGCTGTCATCTGAAGGCGTAATCACAACATGAGTCACCACTCACAACGCACACACATAATGCTTTATGACTGCACCGAGCTGTCATCTTTATACAATGACTGCGTACAAGACTATTAGAGCGCCGCTTAGATGTTCTCATTCTTTAGAAAACAGATCTTCAACAAGTCGAAATGGTCTCACACAATTAAATATTACTTTTAGTTGACCTTTGCCATCAATATGTTCATTTATATAAAAAGGGTATTGAAAATATACTGCATTGTGTCTGCTAAGGGAACCATCCTCCACAGTCTGTTTTTAGTCTTATTTTGGTCCTAATGTTTTGCTGAATATGTCTGTTGGTACAGTTTGTTTTTTTGTGCAATGATATATAGAAATCCAAAGATAAATTTGGCAGTAACTTAACATTGCATCATGTGTCAATATCTATTCTTTTAGCTTTAAACAGAGGCAGGTTAGCAATGTCCAAGTTGGAGTTCCAGAGTTCTTTAGGTTTGACAATGAGAGGAAGTAAAGTCCCTACATTTATTTGAAAATGATATAGTGCACAGCCTCAAAACAAGAAGGACTGCTCAATGCCAACAGAAAAAGCGTCAATTTGCATTAACCTCAGTGACAAAAAAAAAAAATCAGTTTAGGTTGGACACCTTTCTGTTGTTTTCATAAATCAGATCAAATTTACTCACTGCACAAAGTCTTGTTAAAAGACACTAAAAAATGCCCCAAAACACATGGCTAATATGCATAAATCAACAAAGTGTGCTCACATTTAGCACAAGGCACAGATGGTATTTCCTGCCACTTCACTAAACCAAATAATTACAGAAACTAATATGACTCATTTCTCTGGTGATTATTAGTGCCTTTAGTCTCTGCAGAGTCATTATGGACATTATCCGAGCTGCTCTGGTGCTAGCAACAGCACTAGCCACAACACACAACACAGAAGAGACTCTTTTTTCATTAAAATTGATTTGGCAATATGGCTAATTTGTATATTGTTCAACATTAAAATCTCAAATTAATCAAAGTAATTGATTAATCGCCCAGCACTATGTTTGTGTGGGATATATCTACTAGTGTGACTCTTTTTCAGTGTTTATTTGGCTGTAGAGTAACTTACTGGCTTCAGACCAGCTGCACTTCTGAGGTTAAACTGGTGAAGTAACATGAAAGAGTCCACCCACATTCACTCTCCACTTTTTGGCCTTAGGTTCTGCACGATGAGTGGGCCAGATACTCAGCCTTTTACAAATATCAGCCAATCGATCTAGTCAGGTATTGTATTAACAAATGTATTCTAATAAAGTTTACATTACTATCTTGCTGCTGTCAAATATTCATGTTTGACCTTTGACGTTACAGAAAGTATTTTGGGGAGAAGATCGGCCTTTACTTCGCGTGGCTCGGGGTCTACACTCAGCTGCTGATACCCGCCTCCATCGTGGGAATCATTGTGTTTGGATACGGAGTGGCCACGCTCGACACGAACATCCCCAGGTACAAGAAAAGCTGCACTTTGTTGGGCTAAAGTCAGTTTATTACTAAACCTTTGTAACAATCCAATACAGCCAATCATGAAAATAACATTGAACCTCTGAGGCTGCTGTAGTTTGCCATTGGAGAGGACTTTATCAACATAGCACGCAAGTGATAAAACAACCATGAACAATGACTGTGCTCCACATCTGCCTCTGCACCAAGACAAACAGTGTCTGCTTCATTGGATTCAAAAAGAAACATGAGTTCCCTCTGAGCTGTAGGCCCTAGTCTCTCAGAAACAGATTTAAACTGACTGTAAAGGCTTTGTTTCCTCCAAACCTTCTGCAGCAGAGACTGAGGCTGTCAGCAGCAGATCAAGTCTATGAAATCATGCTGTTGTCCTGTGCATCTTTCTGATCATCTGCGAGAAACTAATCATTGCCAGAGAGAAAAATTGTAGCAGTAGATCATCAAAGAAAGGAAGGAATTAAGGCCTTAGTTTTGTTTGTAATGAATGCACAAATCAATAGTCTTCAGGATGTGTGTGATCTGCAGGACATTTTCTTAAGGCCATAGCACCCACCCCTAATAGAAACTCAGCAATTTTTGACCACAATAATTAATTATGTGAGTGGAATCATATAGAATTCAGTTTTAGCACATATCAGTAGATGCATTTTAATGTTATTTTTAAATTTCATGCTGCCCCCTGACTGATATTAGCGTTATGCATTTGTTAGCCTAGCCATACAATATCACCACAAGCCATCTGGTGCATAATAAGACTCAGAGCAGTTGATTTAATTATTTTTTGAGACATTTAACTCAACTACTGAATCTGTCTTTAGTATTGATTGTAAAACTAAGGCTGTGTAGGAGGAACACAGAAACGGCTGATGGTAGTTGGGTTACAACAGTTTAGATAGACTCTGATACAACACTAACCATTGCTATTCATCCTGACGTTAGTATTAGTAGTGATATTACTGCTGTGTGGGTGGTGTGTGTGCCATAAGGCAAAAGGTTCTGCCTACACTGACGATGAATAGGGTCAAATGAGAGGTAATTCTATTGTCATTATTTGTTCAGCTCTATTCACTCGTAATAATAAGATATATAATAGAGAAAGAATCGCTGAGTCTCTTTTCCAGGAATAAATCTAGTGAACCATTTAATAGTGGCCTTATGTAAATTCATTTAATGCTCTGTTGACTGTGAAATGATTGATTCATTTTATTCCTCTTTATGTGTCATTAAAACAACATATTTTTACCTGTATTTTAGCGTGTAACTCCTTTGTTCGCATGGAATAGATGGTTTAGATTGCTCTCATCCAATTTCAGTTCATAAAAGAAAAGAAAATACAGGAAATTTATGTGACAGGTGGCATGAGATCATTTAAAAGCCAGAGTAAATAGGGATTTGACGTTTACTGATGAGCAGTAAAAGGGAGGAGAAGGCAGGAGGCCATGTTTAGTCACAAAAGCCATATTCACTTACTGCCTCAACCCATACTGTACCACTCCATGTAAAATAAAGCTTTTTAGTAACCATGCTTTACTATTTGAACCAGAGCTGAGGGGTTACTAAACAGCTTTTCGACAAAATATCTCTAAAAGTGAACCTTCTCGACCTTTTCCATAACACTCCAGGTGAAATGTGCCTGAAAAGCCTTTTAATGCGCCTTTAATGAAGTCTTCTTGTTCTCCATCCTCAGTTTGGAGATGTGCAACGAGCGTCTTAATTTCACCATGTGTCCTCTGTGCGACGGAGCCTGTGACTACTGGCGCCTGAACACGGCCTGCGGCACGGCCAGGGCTTCACACCTCTTCGATAACCCCGCCACCGTCTTCTTCGCCATCTTCATGTCGCTGTGGGGTGAGGTTACCGTGAGAGTGTTCGTGTCTGTCTGTGTGGGTGCGAACCGAATACAGGGATGAATATTTCAGGACTTAATTCACCTCAAGTACAAGGCGTCCGGTGCAGGATCAAGTAAAGGTTAATCAGTGCAGGAAGAACAAAAACCTTTTTAATTACAAATGATTTCCTCAGTGGTAATAATGTTAAATGAAGTGTTTTTAGTCAAAGCTAAATCGTATTCACTGGGGCTGGCAACTTAATACTTGAATATTCATTTATTTAACCCTCATTTTGTCATGCATTTTCTTTTTTTGTGTGTTTGTGTAGCTGTGCTTTTCCTCGAGCACTGGAAGCGTCGACAAATCAGTTTGAGCTTCAGCTGGGATCTGACGGGGATTGAAGATGACGAGGTAAATATGCACAGAAAAAAGACTCCAGTTACATATAATGGGTCAAAGGGCAAAAATAAGGGAAATTATGCACTCATACTTTCACATAAATGTATTCAACTTTATCTCATGCAGCTCAGTTCATGCTAATGCTAATGAATTACATGATATTGTACTGTCGCTTCTCGTTCCACTCTTTCTTAAAAGTAAAGTGATGCCCCTGAAGAAAGAATAGCTTCACCTCACAGCAAGAAGACCCTGAGAAAATGTTCTGATAACTTACTTTGGTTTTTACTACAAAGTTGTCACATCTTTCTATTTCTCTCAGGAACAACCCCGGCCAAAATATGAGAACATTGTTCTTCAAAAACGACAGAGGAAACAACAAAAAAAGAAAAAGAGGAAGAAGAATGAGGTATGAAAAAACAGATACCTTTAGTAATTTAAAAGCTGAGAGACATATTCACCTCAGAGTTACCGCCTCCATCTGCTGCCATCTGACAAACCCAGGAGTGAATTACTTTTTCTCAGGTGAAACTCTGTCTAAAACCGTGGCCTGTCAGAGATATAAGTTTAATAATCTGCCGATGATTGCTGAAGATCTAGTGCCTCCTGTTAACGGGGTCTCTGCCCCATAAACACCTCACTGCAACAACAGATGACTCAGTGCCACGTCCAGACCGAGATCCCTGTCGCCAGCTCCAAATCTCATTATGGGATTAAAACAGCAATACGAAAGGTGCAACATGAAATTAAAAACGTGTTCTGATCCTTTTCAAAGAACTGGGAGCTGTGTTCTGCTCTGATGGGAACATACAGTTACAGATACATAAATAAATTCAGGAGAGACGCAGGAGGCAACACAAGGTTATTCAGGGCACTTTGACAGATCGTGGTTAGCAGGAAATGGACTGAGCCACACACAAACCATGTGCAGTGTTTAAGTCTATTGTAGTGACACACTGTAACGTCTCCAGTGAGTGACTTTAGCTTCAGTAGGATCAGCTTTCCCAAACGACTCCCAACCCACTCTGGCCTCAAGTGCCCTCGGTGTGAACTAACACTTAGAGCTGAAGGGAGTTTCCTTGATGGCAGAGAAGGGTCTAAATACAGCGTAGTTTTGAGACACTCTCCCTCTGTGCATTTCTTTAGACGTTTCTAGACTTTTTCCAGACCATTAAACTTATACAGGATCTTTTATAATTATATTAGGCCTATTACATCTTCAGCATACAGCTCATTCACCAGAGATACATACAAGTAACTCATTTTGACTGTAATAAAGATTTTAAAATGCTATATTCCTGTGTCATGTTTCTGTATCCTAGTATGATATATAAAATGCCCTAATCTTTACTACTTTGGAGGGCAATGGGGTAGGGCTAAGGGTAAGTTTAGTCAGTGAAGTGAAGGCTTTAATAAGTGAAGTTTGGCCATTTATTTACCAGAATGCCATTTTCAGTTCACTATTACTCAATCTTGAAAATAGTTTCTTAAATGTATTTATTCTAAAACACACCCATGTCATGTTATCTGTGAGTTACTATTAGCTTTTAGCAAATATGTTTTTACCTAAATACACATTCACAAGAACAATGATCAGATATAATGTTTTGTACTGTATCCGAGACATGACCTCAGCATATTTGTCTTTATTTGTGCAGCTGTATTTAATTGCTATAATGGGGTATAATAGAGAAAGAATTGTTGCGTGTCGTTTCAGGTTTGTGTTGAATAGTGTTGGTGGAAGTGGCCTGAGTTAATTTAATGCTCTGTTGATTGTAAAATGATCTCGTGTCAATATGGTAACCCTCTATTGTATAACGTTGATGAATGGGCTCAGTACAACCCCTTAGTACTTACCAAACAGAGAAATACAATGTCCTAATACGGTGTTTTTTAACATCAGAAAGTTTCTACTACTATATGCCAAAAGAAACCTTAGATTTTATTCGCACTGTCTGAAAACCGCAGATTTTATGACTCTTTTGGCGTCAACTTCGTCCATTGCTAATTCTTTGTGTGTAATCGCTGTAGTTGTGTTGAACAGATGGTTCCTGTTTATAACACAGTCTGGCGAGACAGGTTAGCATAACACATGTAATAAAATATAATAATTGTTGTCCCAGTGTAATCTTAGGTAACGTTCTAGCTGTATTGCATTTATACTCACACAAACTGTCC
The DNA here is from genome assembly GCA_036850595.1 of Rhyacichthys aspro. Taxonomy (NCBI): domain Eukaryota; kingdom Metazoa; phylum Chordata; class Actinopteri; order Gobiiformes; family Rhyacichthyidae; genus Rhyacichthys; species Rhyacichthys aspro. The sequence goes on along the minus strand of CM072159.1, from coordinate 27,122,931 downwards.
TGTGAAGTCTTTTATTCCGTGGTACATTTCTCCGTTCTTTACGTTTGTCTCGTGTGGGTCTGAAATGTCAGTGTGTGTCTTGCAGCCGGAGAAGCAGGAGGACGGGACAGTGACAGGGAAGGACAGATGGAGACAAAAACTGCTGTCTGCTATGTCTGCAGGAAGAACGGTAACTCCTCCCCCTTTCTCTGTCCTACTCCTCTCCTCCTTCCTACTTCCTACTCCTTTCCTTCCTGTTTCCTTTCCCGTCTTCTGCTGCAGGCTGCTGTCTCTCTGTTCTTCTCTTCCTGTCCCATCCTCTGCTGCTTCTGCACAGCGTCTCAGGTATTTCTGACTTTGACAACTCTTTCTAACTCTAGACTACTGTAGATTTAAATGCATGGCTAAATCTTAATTATTTCCTTCTTATCATTTCCGGTCCTGTCTATGCTTCTCCTTTTATATTAATGAGAAAGAAATTAAAGTCTTAATAATTCATTTACCCTCTTTGTCTTTTTCTAAAGACTATTTTTGAACACAGCTGGATTTTGACTTATTAACAGTGAACCAAGACTAGTATCACTGCCTCTTTACAGACACTAATTAAATCAAGACTTGCCAAAGAATATAATTCAGGGAAAAATGAACACATTACTTTTTACAGTAATCTGAAGAAACTGTAGTAAAAAAACAAAACACTATTGAAATCTATAACTTTAACAGATGAGAATATTTAGCCCTGGCAAAGTATTCACATATTCACATATTTGCATTCATTGAGGTTTTTGTTGGCTGTTGTCCTAAATGACTTATGGGAAAGTACTTAGAAAGTGTCTCTTCCAGCACTGGCTGTGTCTGTTTACACAGAAACAGAACAAAAAAAGAAATACAATGTGAAACATGGATAAATATTGGCAGTGTATTTACAAGAAGGAGATAATTATGTGACTTTGATTTAGGCCAACTCAGAGCTAAATACTTTTGACTCTTTTAGTGAAACTATTACACACAACGTATTTTTTCCTCTTCAATTTGTTGTCTCTGTGCAGTAGTAAAAACAGCAATAGGAAGTAATGGGAGAAATGTCTCCTTCCACTGGGTTTAATGGAGTCTATTTTTACAAGAAAGGAATGGAAACAGTGTTGACTGATGTTCAATTTTGTATAACTCAATATAACAAAAGTTTACACAGTTATTTACACAAACCCTATATAACAGAACGACATTCTCACAAATCTTTGAGTGTGTACAGGAGAGACACTGTGGCTGAGCACAAAAAACACAAAAAGTAGCTTTGAGGATTTAAACATAGTTTCTAAACCAGAGAGCGGATGAGGAACTCACTAGTATTAAGTAATCATTGATTAAAGAGCCAAATATAGCTTCACTGGTGGCTAATGACAGGTTTTGGGGCCAATGGGCAAACTGGGAGAGAGACATCTGTTGATGAGGGAGGATCAGAGCCTGCAGCTTCTGGATAAAGCATCAGAAATACGCGAGAAAGTCCAAATACTGCACCAGATATGATTTGACTGAAGTGTATTTGGAAGATGGAAAGGAAAATGAATAAAAACATGACTTCCTTATCAAAGTAGTTGGGATAGGCTCCTCGAACATGAAATGAGAAAAAGTATCAGATGAATGAAAATAGAAAATACTACCAGAAAACACCAACAGCAAAGAATGTCATGAGAATGATCTGTGAAAAAACCTTAAAAAGACCTTAAGACGTCATCAGGGCTTCATTATCAAGGATTTTAATGGACAATCAAGTGTTGAGTCAAGACTGACACTGACACTGACCAAGACCAAGTCATGTCCATAACGTGCCCATGAGTGTATCAAGTCCAAGTCAAGACCAAGACTTCTAGAAAGACCGGGTCAAGACCAGAACCAGTGTGTGAACCAAGGGACCAGTTAAAAAATCAGACCATGACAAGACCAAGACCTTTACAAAAAGTCTTGAGACTGGCCTCAAGACCAAGACTGGTCTTGGGTATTACAGCACTAGGACAATCACATACTCACAGTCAAGGAGGTCTGCTCCGGTTTGAATTTAGGAAGCTCCCATTGGCTTCTTGTCTGTACAACACTGAATGGTGGTGGAAAATCCGATTGGGAAGTGACTATCCCGGCACTAACTACATAATGGCATCCTTCATAATAAAGCCTAGATGATATCTTAAGTTCTCTTTTTTCCCCAAATCAATATCATAAAAATATAATTTAACAAGATTAAAAGAAAAAAGTAAAATCAGATACATATGACTTAAATATCACTGTGATTTCTCCAAAAATTGTGCATAATAAGAAAACGTACTGTATGTCACAAGGTAAATTGCATTTCAGAAATCCGACTCAAGACTTCTGCGAGAAGTCAGGAGAGAATTACTGATGCCCTGGCAAGATATTTGATAAAGGAATAAAGACTGTAATGTGATATCGACACAAAGAGGAAAAGGCGGATAGAGAGTGTTGTTGAAGTGGAGGCTTGGAGAAAAGACGAGGGAGGGCGGCTGAGTAGGAGGAAGCCATGCTGGGCAGGAAGCCAGGGGTAAGATTAGTGACTGTCACTATGGCGACACACAACTCTCTCTGCTGCTCACACTGCATCTGATACCTGAGCCTGGGACGGGCGTTCATATGGAGATCCAGGGCAAAAGATCTGGATTAATGATGATGAAGCTGAGCTGTTGCAGTTTCTGAACAGAAAATATGTTTAAAATATCAATGGTGAGAGACTTGAAGACGTCTCATGGGCTGTTTACTTTGGATTTGATCTGTTTTATTGCTCTTATTGTTTATTCTTGTTTTTATGTCTTGATTGATTGGTTACTGAGCCTGTAAAGCACTTTGAGCAGCGATGGTTGTTTTAAATGTGCTATATAAATAAAAGTGACATTGGATAAGTATGTGTTTTTAACTTAGAGCATTCACTTTTGGCCTAAGTGTAAAATTGTCATGTTGCTCCTCTGCTCGGATAGTTGCCTCTTCCTCGAGGTAGTAGCCTGGAGTGCCTAAACTCAAACATCTTTAGTTGCCACGGCTCTGTACTGACGCACTACAAGGTGTTGGGGAATTTTGAGCTGTCCTTAGAGATAAGAGGAGTTACACTAAAAACACAGGCCGTATTGATGGTAACCTCTCCCTCCTAAGACATCCAGAGTCTCCAGTGTGTCTATTAGTGCCATCCTCTGAGCTCCAAGGACAGCACAAAATTCTCCAACAGTAAGAATGCTGCTCTATGGGCCTCGGTGTGACCCTTTACAATAGTCTGTCCTTGTTCACTACTAGCTGACCCTGGAGCAGTTTCAATGCAAAACTGAACATTACTTTGCACAGCAGCTGGATTCTCACAAGATTTTTGAGTTTTACAGTCAATCCTGCCTTTCTTAATGCTGTCTGATTCCACCGGTTTTCCACCGTTTTTATTATTTTTTTATTTTTTTATTGCTTGTGTTCGTGTTGTGCTTTGTGTTTTATCTCTTTTATTTTTTTTATTTCTTGTGTACAACACTTTGGCCGACTAAAGTTGGTATGGTATGAAACCACGGCTGCTTTGAAAGAATGGTGTCGCCGCTCTGGGAGTTATGGGCGTGTGTTTAAGGCTTGACAATGAAGTGACTTGATAGAGCAAACTCAGAGTGGCAGAGTAAAGTTGGGTTAGCGAAACAAAGTGAGTCCAGTTTTAATTTGGCAAAACCTAACAAATCTAAAACAGTTTACTTTGGGTTTATTTGTTTCATGACGCTGGTTAACAACTCTTGTTTAAACCTTCATTCATGTGCACGTAAAAGCTGTAAAAAAAAACTAAAGGGTCAGTAGTGTTGTGTTACCATGGCAATGAAACCCACTCAAAACCACCTTTTTTGAGCCAGAAAACTCAGTTTGACTAGACTAAACGCGAACTTATCTGACTAAAAACTGACTAAGGTGGTTTCTCCAATCACCTTCAGGTATTTTTCTAAAGTACCTTTATTTAGAAACCTTCCAGATTGTTGTACATGTACAATGTAAAACACCATCAAACAAAGATAAACCAAAACAGAGAAAGTGTGGAAAGATGGGAGGCTAAAAACAAGTAATTTAAGAGCTTCTATGTTGGGAAAAAAATAAGAAATGAGGAGAAAAATGAAAATACAATGTGCCACAAAACAAAATGGACTGTTTTTTGATTTTGTGTCTTAAGTGCTTAAGTCACATAATAATTGTGAAGAGGTCATTGCATTTCATCATTAACCAAAGCAGAAATAAAAAAAACTGACTAAGCAAGCTCAACCATAATAAGACTGATTTCATAATTTTAATAAGACTAATACTGATTTGGACACAAGAAGAAGAATAAATAGTTGTGAATTATCATTTGATACAAGGTGATGTCTCGGACAGATTTCCCTCTATGGAAATGCCAGTCCAAAAATAACATCTGACCCAGTTCCTGCCCATCTCTCTGATGTCTACTCCACTCACTTTCCCCAACACAGAGATACACACAGTTTTATTCTGAAGGTCCCTGTGTCCTTCATTAATCAGACCCCTCTATGAACCTGTTAAAAAAGCACAACTGTCAACTGGGCCAAAAGGGACTTGTTATTATCAACCAGACAATAGGCTGCATTACAAAAAAAACAGAGACAAAGAAAAAAAAACATTATGTCAGGGTCAACAGTGGCAATGTTTTCAATACAATGATACATTTGAACATAGTAATTTTGCCACTGAACTCTACATTTCACTATTAAGCATTCCTCATGAAGAAATAGCTCCTTTTTGGGGTTTTGAGGTTGAATTGCATGTTTAAGTTTCAGACTAAAACCCTTTTGTATATTATCAGGTAAATGTAATTGTATTGATTAGGGTTGTCTGTATATTTCAATGTTTATCACAGACTTTGGAAATATCGGAAAAGACTCAAAACAACCATTAGGGCTGCAAAACTTACTGTTATCACAATATGAAAACCCACATTATCCAAGTGGCAAAGAGTGAAATGGAAGTAATGTTTTTATTAGACGCAAAGCATGGGATGGGACGAGCAAAATGAGCACATCAACAGCTCTAAACAGACCAGTAGAAGGACTATTTTATGAAAAAAGGAAGATATTAGGTTAAACCCGACCAGGAAGTTGGGTCGCACTTCTTTTGTCCTTTTGAAATATGGGTCCCATTAAAAAAAGAGTAAATGAATGTGAGTTGAGAGGAGCTTGTGCTGTGTTTGCATTGTGCTGCTATGTTCACAAGATGGCGCTGTTCTTCTGTTTTTAAAAAGTGGAGCAATTGGATCGTAAAAGAACTGAAGCTGTGTCCTGTCTGTGTCAGGCCTGGTGTGTTTTTTGTTTCATTCATCCATTTTTCCACATAGAAATTTAAAATATATGGTAAAATGAGGTCTAAAAGGACAAAATTTATTCTGCCGTAATTTTACCAGGTACACTAAACACTAAATAAGGTACTAAGTCAATAAAACTTAAGTGCTTAGTAAATGTAGGTGTAAAAGTGCCATTTCGGTTGAAGTAAAACAAAACAAAAAGGATGTAAATGTGGAACATCTGGAGGTAAAATGTCTTATTAATGTTTGGTCCACAGCTCAAAAAGCCTGAGTGAATGCTAAACAGACTAGACTTTGTCCCAAACTAAATGCATTGTTGAACTACTAAGTATGAACACTGTCTTCCTGATTAACCTTTTGCACTTAAAAATTTACCAAAGCTTTAATGGAGTCACATCTCATTTAGTTTGTCCATTTTCAGGCTCCTGTTGAGAAGCTGACCTGGAAAGACCGTCTTCCTGGATACTGCATCAACGTCTCCTCCATCCTCTTCATGGTGAGTAAAAATATATTTCATTACACCAGTGAAATAGGTTTTTGTCATAATATTAGTAGATAGTAACATGAATGTGGATGTACTTGAGTTAATGCACATAAACGAGTACATGACCTACATGGATGTGGTCTTTGAAATATTCATCGTAACCACTGCTCGGAGGGTATTAGACAGATATGGTGCAGTTATGACTAATTTATCGTCTGGTTTTTCCTCTTTGCTTTCAGTTCGGGCTCACGTTTTCAGCGGTTTTCGGGGTGATCATCTACCGCATCACGGTGTCGGCCCTGATGGCGATGAGCTCCGACCCAGAGATCAAGTCCAACGTCCGGGTGACAGTGACGGCCACGGCGGTCATGATAAACCTGGTGGTTATCCTGATCCTGGATGAGATCTACGGAGCCGTGGCGGTGTGGCTGACTGAACTAGGTACACGCCAGGCTGAAATGTCTGTTTGAGTATTCACAGCTGATGAAACTTTCACGATTCATGTTTGGGCTAGTGTACGTGTGAAGAGGCTCTACTTTAACCTACTTCCAGAAGAGTGGTCACATTAAAGCTTAAAGGGAGATTACAGACTTTTTGGAACAGGATTCTGTGGGATATTTGTGGATAGAGTTTTACATGATTTTACCGTAGTCTGGACCGTTTGGAGAACAGCAGGACAGCCTTGTTTTCTTTCAGTAATAAAGGTCACTTAGCTCCATGAGTTTCCATAGTCCTGGTCTTGACTCAGATAGCAAAAAGCTTTAGTCTTATCTTGATTCTCTCTTGGTCCTCACTCTGATTTAAGCACAAAACAAAGTTAAGTACTGTATATATGCTCACTTGTACACCACTCTGCAAAAATGGGAATATCTAATGGCTTTTTATCAGTTTACAAAATGCAAAGTGAGTGATCCTAAAAAAAAAAAAAAGCCAGTGTCATTAGAAACTGAACCTTCAGTGACAACAGTAAGTCCTGAAGTAGGTGAAGTTTGTGTTTTATCTTTGAAAGACTAAAGCTTAAGAGACACACAGCAATTTGTTTAGGTCTGTTTTGTGTAGTGCTTAAATTCATTTGTATTTGGGGCCACATTATTAACATAGGCAGCCTACATTACCCATTCTTCAGACTTTGCCCAGATTGAACCGATTCTAATACTGGTAAAAGTCTGTCTATCCACATGTAACCCACATAATCTGACTTTTTAAAATCTGATGTATCCTAATTATGACTCTGAAGTAACCAGTCCTTTTACCAAAACTGAATCTGTCTTATTCTTTTATTGTTTTTGCTCTTGTTTTCCAGAAATCCCTAAAACAGAGACTAACTTTGAGGAGCGGCTCATACTCAAAGCATTTTTACTGAAGTTCATGAACGCTTATGCTCCTATCTTTTACGTGGCTTTCTTCAAGGGCCGGTAAGTCCTGTTTATTATCAGTGTGCACATGGTGTGTTTACCATTTTTTCATTAGCTAATTGTGTGTTTTTCTACTTTTTCTGAAGGTTTGCAGGTCGACCTGGAAGTTATGTATATGTCTTTAATGATTACCGAATGGAAGAGGTGGGTTAATATGTCTTTTTCCTCAATAAAAACAGGATATGTTGAATTCAAAATGAAAGCAAAGGCTCACAGTACCACTCATTTTCAAAACAGATTCTCATGTACTTATAATACCTTACATAGTACTTACTGTTTGTTATTTAATGTAATGAGAGCTCAGAGAGTGATCAAGTGTTTGTTCCCCGCAGTGCGCCCCTGGAGGCTGCCTGATTGAGCTGTGTATCCAGCTCAGCATCATCATGTTGGGGAAACAGCTCATTCAGAACAACATCTTTGAGATCGGCATCCCGTGAGTGCTCTTTTCTTCCTGTTTCATCAAATTTAACATCACATCCATGGCCCGGTGCGGATAGGGAATCAGAAATGCCATTTTCAGAGTGAAGCATGTTATTTTTGACTTGTTTGCTTCTAACCAGGCTACATCATAGTGGCAGCTTAGATTATATTTTAGAGAGTGGACAGAAAAAGGGAGTTAGTTCATGTTTTGTTTGGAGTCTCCTCTGGATGACTTGATTATTTGTTGTCGTTGGTGAAAGCATACATTTCACTGATGAGTTTCATGTGTTTATCTTGTGGCCTTTCACATGAACACATTCTCTGCTCACATAAGAAAATTAGGTTTGACTGAACGAGCCAACATGACTTTGTATGGCTTTGTAACCACGTAATAACACTTTAAACAGTTTGGTGTCCTGTCCACATGAGGGTTTTTTTTCATACAAAAGCTACACAGATGGTTTGTGGTTTGTTTACACACAAAGATTTATGTAAATTTGCTGTGAGTGATTTTGATCCATGTAAACGTGTGTAGCAGGGCTTTGACACTTGAGTACTGTCGAAACAGGGCAGTTATCATTTGACAGAAGCTTTATTTTAAGCCGATAAAAGTTGTGTTCAGCCTGACCTGCCAGACCTACTGATTTTTTTTTTTTTAATCAAAGTCTAGAGGGTCTAGAACTACAACAACAAACAACAACAAATTATACTAATTTATCTGAAACGAGGCAGGCTATATGTGATGACTCGTAAAGAAGTGAAACTACTCTTGTTGTTACATTGCTTATGTCAGATCGTTCATTTCTCTGATTGGTCTAAACTGCATCAATTTGTCCCACCCACTGAAAATCAAACTTGGATCAGGACTCATTCTTTTAATGAAAAGAAAACTAATTAGAATGGCTGGCCAGGCTTGTGAGCATCTGCAAGTTGACTTTACTAATGATTCAGCTCAGCATCTTTCTTTCTGCTTGTATCCACTGCTCGTTGCTCATGTAGCTGCAGAAAAGCAAGAAACAAGACATTACTTACAGGTTTTCTGAGGGGTTATTGCATTTACTACGGGTCTAGCTTTTTTCTGGAGAATAAACGCTCCCCTCTCACTCATAACTGGCTCAAACATGTATAAACATAATGTTATATTTCAACCTATTGATTCTATTGATTATTTTGTTGCAAACCTGTCAGCCAATCAGAGAAGAGTATTCAGTCTGTTACATAAGCTGGCTTAAGTATAATTTTTCACTTGACCCACATAACTCTCCTCAAACATGTAACACATACAATCGTTTTTATGTTTCTTTTCACATTCCTCTCATGCCTGTACTGTGCTAATTCATGTCGCTCTGGTTTTACACACAAACCCCAAAGGTCAGGGGTCAGCTGTGCCCGTAGCGACTGTCAAACACAACATTAGCTTTCGCTGAAGGTTGCAGGTTACTGTAGCTGTGAGCACAGTTTAACCCTGAGTCGTGAGGTGAATCTCGTCAAACGCTGGGAGTTTGTCTGCTGTGTCCCGAGGGATCAGCGAGCTACAACACATATCCTCATACCGTCTTCATACCGTCTTCATACCCACGTCACATGTGCTTCAACTTTATTCATTTAAAAGATTCAAGCCTGGGAGCACAGCTATGAAACCACTTCCATCACACAAGCGTTTATGAGACTCCCAGGAGCAGGTCTCACTGGGGATTTTTCTTTCATTATTGAATGTCCTATTAAAAAGGGTTTAAAGCAGAAACACAACACAGATTTACTGTCATGATGATTCATCTGTTTGAAAGTTTGTTGAAAATGTGCAATAAATAAGTAAATAAATAAATAAATGAGTAACGAAGCTTTGAGTTCAATCTTTGGTCCCGGTCTGTGTCCAGCTTCCTTCCATCTTCCTCTTAAAGACAGGCATGTTTAAGATGAATGGGTGAATCTAATCTGCCTTTAGTGGATTAATGTGAGGGTGAATGGTTGTGGGTCCCGAAATGTTAGGCCTGCGATTGGCTGCCCATTGTCCACAGGCTGCAGTCACATTAACCTGATACACATTATGGATGGTACAAAGTGAGTGAATGTATATTGCACAGTTTGAGTTAGACATCAAGTATTTTAAGTTTGCCCCAAACATATTTGTTAATTTACAATACAATACAATACAATACAATACAATACAATACAATACAATACAATACAATACAATACAATACAATACAATACAATACAATACAATATAATATATACTTTAAATTTTATTATACAGCGTATTCAGTATAGATGGTAAATCATTTTGTGTTCAACACTTTGTACAAAGTGTATAGTATAGTATAGTATAGTATAGTATAGTATAGTATAGTATAGTATAGTATAGTATAGTATAGTATAGTATAGTATAGTATGTGTTATTTTTTGAAACATTTACCTTGTGGAAAAGCTGGATTAAGAGTAAGTTCTTGAAATCACAGAAATCCAGTTTTTTCATTCTCAAAGTTGTGTGATAGCGACCAAACCAAAACTGCTTTAGACCAGTGTTGTCAGCACTGGCAGTAATGTTTTTGATTTGACGACAAAGTAGCTGTCACTGTTACTTATTAAAACTTCATGGTGTTTCTCTGATGGGATCAGAGAACCTGGGGGTTGGCGGTTGTTGGCAGGTGGTTTGTAGTAGACCATTGGGCCAGTCAGGTTAGCATTTAGCTGTTATTGAAGAAAACTATTTTGTGTGCACTGCACAACAACACCCAACAACTCATAAAAAAGCATCTGTTTAATATACAGTGATATATAAACTACACATTCAGACTTTCACCCCAATATTCAGTGAGTATTCACATGCAGTTATTGATAACAAAGATCATTTTTTTCTACCTAAACTGTGCTGTTGAAGTGTTGATTAAATTCACGTTACATAAAGTGTATTGTGCTCACACATTTTTCCTCCTGTTCTTCAGGAAGTTGAAGAAGCTGGTGCGTACGCTGAAGGACAAAGGCAGTGTGGTGCAGGAGAAGCAGGACGAGCGGCCTCCGCGACAGTGGAACCTGGACTACGCCCTGGCCCCCTTCGAAGGCCTCACTCCTGAGTACATGGAGATGAGTACGTCTGTTTACACATACACAGAAAGAAAGAAACAGCCTCTGGGAAAAAAGACAGCTGCACGTTATAGAAAGTTAGTATGTATTCTATGACTACGAAGTGTAGACACTAAAATCAGCGGCTGAAAGAATACGGTTCAAGTAGTCTAACTGAGGTCTGTGGCATTATAATATTTTCTCAGTGGAGTAATTTTCATAGAAATAGTTTAAGTCCATATAAAGTCTGTGTAAAATAGGACAAAACCAAAAATGGCAGGTCCTTAGGGGTACATAAAATATGACTCAAAAACATGATTTCCTTAGTTTAAAACTGTAGAAACCACTTCTACTGTCAGTCTAAATATTTAGAAGTAAATAATATATAAACTGAAATTGTAATATGTGTCACTGGGTTAACCACAACCCTAGCTATAATATATGTCAACTTAAGTGTATTGTTTTCCAAAAGTGGTGTAAATACATGCTTACATTATATAATAACCCTAACCTGAATATAAAGTCCATAAAGTTTTTTTTACAATTATAATAATAATAATAATTTTTGATCATATTTACATTACATTACATTATATTTATTTTATTGAAATAAATGAGGCCATGACTAAAGACTGGCCTCTATTGATCACATTGCTATCATTTCTTAAAGAAATAGGATCGACCCTTCTGTTCTGGGGTAAAACTCTTAAGGTTAAAGTGAACTGTCTTCATGTACCAGTCAGTATCATATTGTGTGTATGTGTGCGTTTGTGTGTGTGCACACGGGCCGGCGTCGAACCCGTCAACCTCGGCTCAGGTGGATGGGGAGGTTATTCTAAGCCTGCCCTCTAGCACTTGCCGCTCTGCTGTGGTATTTTCTTCCTCGCTGCTCTTTGTCTCAGTGTGGTGTCCCGAGGTGAAGCCGTCAGTCTCCGTCTCACTGGAAATCCCCGTTCCCACACTGCTAAAGTTCCCCTGTCCGGATCCGAGCGCCGCATCAGCCAGTGTCAGGCAAAGTACTCAGGTTTCACCCCAACGTTCTTAAGGAAATGCTGCCTCAGTTATTGATCAAGTTAAAGGACCAGTGTGTCAAATAAACAGCTGTAAATATATTGTTATTGCAATATTAACATGTTCTTTATGATGCTCTCATGAATTGCAACCGAAAAAAGACCAATCTTTGGAAAAACTTTCAGCATGTACTCTAAGTTTTCACAAACTCATCGTCATAATATGTCTTCGGTGCTAATGCTATTTTGCAAGCAATAAAGTAGCTAACCTTCACTGCTGCATCATTGAGCTCTCGGCTGTGGATAAAAACAGATGCTGTTTCCTCAAACCCACTAACAAATAATTTATCTTCTCTCTTTTCATTTGTCAGAGCAAGATGTAGTATTTTTTACTACATTTTACTAAAAAAGTTCAACTCTGATAGACAAATTAGGTAACCCTGAACCACACGATTAAAAAACCCCAATACGATCATTGCAGGTTTCAACAAAGATATGACTGCACATTTTTCAGTTGCTGTTCCTTCTGTAAATATTGCACACCCTAATTTTCTTGTTGATGTTTATAGAACCAAATATGGGCTGTGGTTGATGTCTGATCTGTTTTAACCACATGAGTGCTCAACTGTAGTGTGTACAAGGCATGATCCCTAAAGACCTCAGTTTCATTGGATCATATTTGCTTCAGAGAAATCTCATCACACTGACTCAGAAACAACTACAAACACATGGCTTAGATTCACGTGGCATAATAAACAAGCTGAGTGTCGCAGGTTTTGTCCTAAAAAGGCTTCGTCAGAGCGAGACAGTGACTCCTGACAAGTGACCACTCAGACTGAAGCCTTGACCCATAATTGGAAAGATTTAAGCTTTTTTGTTAATCTCCACCAAAAAGGGATGAACCACCAATTTCAAAGTAGTATCAATATATTGTAGATAATAATACAAAACAAGCAAAGGCAGTATTAAGAATATACTTTCATTGCATAACATTGATATATATCTCAGGTTAAACAGGCAGATTTGAAATAAATATATAATACACATTTTAGCTATCCATGTCTGACCTAAAAGATCATGCACAGCCTAAAGCTTTCATGGAAAGATAATATACTGTGTATAGTTGTTTTTGATATAAATTCTTTGAAATAGAGGTGATTAAAGCTTGTTTATTAAGGATAACTTAGAATCACGTAATGTTGTTGTGATGAGTCTTGTCACATGGTTTTAAAGGAAGTTGTACAAATGTACTGTATGCTCACTACTTTTCTTTTTAAACACTATGTTTCAAAATGTACTCTTGGTCTAACATTCACACTGTGTGGCATGAATATTAAGTATCACACGTGAAAATCCAGACATATTTTTAGATGCCCAAATCTCAACTGCAGATTTAATGTCAAAAACATTCAATTGCACAGTATCTTTAACCTTTAGAAACTTTCTTCACTGTAACTTGATCAAAACCTGGTCAAAATATAATTAACTAGTAACTGTAAGTACTGCATAGAAAAAGATGCAAGATCACATTACAAATGAATGAAAAATGAGAAAGATAAAGATATTTTCTTTGTTTTCTGCAGTTATCCAGTTTGGCTTCGTGTCTCTGTTCGTGGCCTCGTTCCCTCTGGCTCCGCTCTTCGCTCTCCTCAATAATGTCATCGAGATAAGACTGGACGCAAAGAAGTTTGTTACTGAGTTACGGCGCCCTGTTGCTGCACGAGCCAAGGATATTGGTAAGTATTCGTTTGTCCCAAGTTCAATTCTAAAGAAAGTCTTAGTCATAGTAGTCATAATCTATCATCATATTGTCCGTGTTTCTTCTTGGGATGTTTGTGTTCTCAGAAACGTCACATGAAAACAAATGAAGTTTAACAGAAAGGAAAAAATAAAAGAAATAACCAGAAACCAAGGTCCAGTTTGTTTGTAATGTTTGTAATAGTTTGAACTTTCAGGTTTTGAATACCCCTAAATTTAATCCATTTCAATCCATTTCAAACTGTTATTTGTACATATTATATAAATAAGTTTGCTGTTGTTATATCAAGGCAAAATGTTCCAACTTCTCTTTTGGTTTTACAAGTTTTTACCTCCTCGATGCTTGTATGTCTTAAATCTGGCTCTCATTTTAAACTGTTTTACGAAAGTCAGATTAGCACTAATCCAAGATGAAATGAAACATTGTTGAGCCAACTGGGCCTAAATGTTTGAGTTTGTCTATTTATCTGTGTATAAAGCTTTAATTTAAAACACAGATTTGGTGAATTTTCCTGTTTGCCTTTTCTTTCTCCTAACTTTTCAGTTAATTTCTTGCTTTGTTTGCCTTTCTGTAGGTGTTTGGTACAACATCCTGAGTGGAATGGGGAAGTTCTCCGTTATTATCAATGTAAGTATTCAAAAGGCTTTCCCAAGCGCTACACTAAGGTCAAAGGGCTAAACTCTATATTTACACCCTCTATAAATACACCTATACATCCACAGTTATTATTTCAGGTAAGTCCACTTGGTTTACTGTGAGAACCAGGCCTTCTGTTATGAGACTCCAACACGATCTTACCCGACATAGTAATAAGAAAAGGTCAAGGCCTGAGTGAGTGTGTGTTTATGGGATTTTAGCTAAGTTTTGTTTAGGATTTGTCCGAAGCCTGGCAACCTAATCCTTATCCGTTTACTTTTAATACTGAGCTGATTCAAGCAGGATTCCCAAAAATGGTAGTTATTGTTTAATTTAGAACATCGGAGCGAGCAGTGGTCACAGAGGAACAGCCTAAACTTCCCTGTGGAGCCATTTATCTTCCATTTTATCAGAAAGTCCCTTAAAATGATATAACTGCTGTGAAATGGACAAATGCCAGTAGATAAGACACAGTATACTGCAGTTATATTGTGACAGACCAGAATTAGTTTGTTTGAGGGAAATCCTTGCATGTTTTTTATTTACTCTAATGAAGAATGTCTTGTGTCTTGCAGGCCTTCGTCATCTCCTTCACCTCAGACTTCATCCCTCGGCTCGTCTATCAGTACGTGTACAGTCAGACGGGAACCATGCACGGCTTCATCGACCACACGCTTTCCTACTTCAACGTGTCCAACTTCAGAGCCGGGACGGCCCCGCAGAGCACTGAGCACGGAGATGTCACTGTCTGCAGGTACAACACAGGAACAGTCCCAAGTAAACTCTCAACAAAACTGAGGTTATAGTTTTATTCGTTTGCCTTAAAAACTGTATTGACATAAAGAGTTGATGTACAGTACAGAAAATGCTCTACGTTGGAGGTGCTTATGACGTCAAGTCTGAAAGTAAAGCACTTAATTTCTTTTTTTATTTCTTTTTTTCTTGAGCAGGCATTACAAACACACATTGGTTGAGCTTTTGAGCTTAATGTTTTCACGTTTTTGAACGGTACAAACTTTTTTTCCCCCACATAGTCCAGTTAAATGAGTTTTTTTTTATGATTTATTAACTAAATGTAAAGTAAAATGTTGAAACTTGCTTTACTGTCATTGCATAAAATATAAAACGACAGCCAATTTTAGCATAATATCTCCAGAAGCATTTTCATCAGCAAATACATTCTTCAAAAACCTTATTATTTCACATACAGCTCATATATGTGAATTTTCAAAGGTGCTATTACTATTTCTTGGTTATTGGATGAATTTTTATATAAAGCACTGAGCTTTTTGCCATTTCAGTGCCTATAATATGTGTTTCTTTAATCTTTATTGTGGTCTTCTATAAAAAAATAATTTCTTGACAGTATAGCTTTCTAGATGAAAAATATATAGTAAGGGTTTGTGGATTCTTTTAGGGATAAATGCATCACAAAGGGGAGGTGAAGGACTCCTGTCTCATAAAATCCCATAGACACTCATCTTTTTGAATCATGGGATTAAAGCAGATTCTCCCAGTGGAGGTCTATTGTACAGCCACGAGACACTGCTCTGTTGTGTCTTTGATGACAGTAGCAAACATGTCTTTCATAATATCATAATAAAGAGCTATAGAGGAAAAGGTCACGGATGCCGTTGCTCAAACACAGCTGAGTTTGACCTGCTGTTACATAAGACACCAAAGAATTACAATGCAAGAATACGGCCTTTGTGTCGTTGCAGCGCGATACGTCACACCCCAAACATGAGGACATACAGCGAGAGTCCCGGGCGTGAAATCGATTGGAAGATGTTCCAAGAAGTTTGTGTGTGACACTGTGAACAGAGTGTCTCTGCTGTAGGCTCTGTGACTCTGAGGCCACATTCATTCTGCATTTCATTAGGATTTTCACGCTATCCTTTGTTAGAAGTCATAATTACTGTACATCTTCTGATACCAGAGAGCCATGTTGATTTTTCAGTTGTTTATTATTTACTTTTTTGAGCCTTTACAGTTTGCTTCACTTTTATCGCCTTCATTTAATGTGAAATCTTTAAACAGTGCTATAGAGAGAAAAAAGGAACAGAAAATTGAACAAGTACAAGAGCCAATGATACAGCACAATACCAAGTACAGAGAGTATGTGATTCTATTGGTGCATGTGAAAAAAAGTCCTGTTTAATCACCTAACAGCATATTGTGATAGGAATATGTGAAAAAAGAGCCTTTAAGACGTCATATAGGCTTTATTATGAATGATTTTAATTGATGTATGTGCAGTAAATGTCAGAAAGCTTTGGCCAATCACATTCTTGTTGTCAAATAAAGGACACTCCCATTGGATGTTGGTCTCTACAGCTCGTCTTTACTAAATCAATGGCAGCAGAAAATCCTGTGTCAAAGTGTCTGACTACATCTTACACAGAGAAGGGGAACAAAACAGGAAAACAAAAAGATTATTACATTTTGGGAATGCTTTAATGCAACATCTTACACAACAATATAATTGACAGGATGCAGTCCTCATGTGGACGAGACCCAGTTTTAGACGCAGGAATTGATGGCAAATGAAGCAAATAAACACCCAAAGTTGAAAGCCTCCAACCACATGCAAGCACTCCATTAGACGCTCAGTGAGTCACTCTCCTTAGAGCTGATATGAGTCAGGGTAAAAGACAGACTGGAGACTTTCTGGATGACTTAGGCAAGAGAAGATTATTTGCCCTCAACACACAGCATAGTGTGGTAGATTTTGGTTTTGCTTCCATAGAGAAAAGGTTATTATGAATGTAACGTACAGCAGGAAGTTAAGATTTGATGATTTTACAAAATAAAATCATCACAGTGGTGCAGTCTTGATAATATATTTCTATTATTAAAAAAATCAGTTCATTTAAATTTCCAGAGAGGCACTATCCTGGCAGCACGACATCTCAGGCCTCTTACATGCTCCCTACAATCTCATGGAGAGCGATGTTGGGTTGGATGCTCCTCCATAACCAAACATGGAGCGATATTAAACTCTCACAGCCAGGAATGTTCCCTCATAGTCTTTTTTATTCAGTGCCACCCAGAAAAAAGTTGAATCCAATTGACCTTAAGCCTGAGGGATGTCTTTTTTTTTTACATCTCGCTGACAGGAAGCAAGGGTCGCTCCACTTTTGTAAAACACTGAGCGAGTGAGCAGAAGTGTGGATAAACAGATCAAAGAGAAAAGAGTGAGAGCCGCAGCATTCCTCACTCCTGACTGTATAAGGACAAGGAATGAGGCGCCATCTGAGCCGAGCCCGCTGACACTAACTCACTGCCCTCCTTCGCTAATATTTTAATACAGCCAGTCAAGAAATGAGAGACAGCTCAATCAGGCCGTTCTTCTGTGTCAGCGGCAGAGGAATTTCTCATGTGTGCGATGGGAAACCACTTCTCTCAGTGGAAAACGAGGATCAGGACTGTCCCTTTGACTTGACATGTCCAACTGCATTCTTCTACTCACTTTTTTATGTCAGTAATATATATATATAAATGTATAGTGCCCTGGACATCACAAAGAAAGAAGAGCAAGACGTAAAAAGCGTCAGTGACGATCTCAAAAAGTTCATTATGCATTTTAATTCCACAGTTTCTCAGCTGTGTGTCATAAACTCCACCTGCACTGTTCTCCATCTAATACAACACGGCAGGTTTTGTTGGTCTGTACTTCCACAAATGAGCAATACTATTACAATAAGCACAATATTTGACTGCATCAAAAAAAGAGTCTGTGCCTGCTTTAAATATAACGTTCAATTGGAGATTCAAGAAACATTTTGCTCAAAAAAGAATCACACTTCACTGGAGCCCAATTATTATTATTTTTATGTTTATTTTATTTGTTTGGCCTGTGTGTTAGTAGTAACACACGTAGGACTAGACTGCTCGTTTGGCTGAGGAGTATTGTCTGTACTCCTACGTAGAGCGGCTCCATTTGGTTTGTGAGCTCTGTCTGCTGCATAACTTTAACAGACTTCATTTTTCCAACATTTAGACTCACCAGTTCTTCAATAGACACATCTCTTTTATTACTACATTAATATAAGAGCCTTCATATAATGGGATATAAGCCTATTTTCTAATATCTTTTCTCATGTTTCCTTTACTGGTCTTGGTCTTCGCTCAGTCTCAATCCCCAAAGGTCTCGGTCTGTATAATGTGATCTCGGTCATGAATTAGAGTGGTCTTGTCTACATCTGACTGACATATATCTTAATGTAACTCATCCAATGCTCTGATGCCTATCTAAATGCCCTTAATGGCTGTTTTTGACTGAAAACTGGTAGAACACTACTCTTTTTATAGCTTTAACATAAAGCTGATCTTTGTCTGTTATCCCAGAGGTTTTTTCTCATCGGAGCAGCAACAGTGTGGGAGGAAGCGCCTTAAGATTAACAATGAAGTACTGTCTCCCAGATGTGGCCTGTCTACGAATACTACTCTACTCTACAATATGTAGGGCCCATCGGAAAAAGCATGAATCTTACTAAAATAGAGTGGAAATGAAGATTAAAACGTAAAGATAAGAGAGAGCAGATCCCATAGTGGCTTTGTCGAGATGAACGTCCAGTTATACCACTTCTTTTTAGGAAACAATTCAGTGGAAAGACAATAAATGGGGGAATAACTAATTACCATAAAAGGACCCTATAACCACCACAAAAGGTAGTATTACTTTAGACCTGTCTTAAGACTCAAACATGGAGGGTTACAGATTTTAAACCCACACTAGGCAAAAAACAATGTCATTCTTAAGACAAAAAAAAAAAAAAAAGAAAAACAACTTTTACTTTGTATGGAAACCAAGTACCATTTTTTATCCAGGGCCAGGTCGTAGGGCAGCCTCAACCTTGTTAAGTAAAACATGAGGACAGTGAAATGAATATAAGTGTCAATTCTGCCAAAATAAAAAGGAGGAATGAGGCATGTATTCACTGTTGGCATTGTATTCCTGCTTTTATTCAGTCTTTCCCGCAAATGACCTGCAATGTTAAAAGGTTGATGTGGGTAAATTGCCAGATCAGATTCTGGGCATTCACTTCTGGCTCTTTTCACGCGTGACCCCTCTCAGGTCAAAGGCAGGAACTTGGCTGGAAAGTCTTTATGGATCCAATTTACTAAAGCTAAAGTGGATAGAGTGCAGAAAATGGAGTGATCTATCAAGAGTCAACGCCTGAGGTTAGTGTCTCTCACTGGAGCAGAATGAGGGCACAGTTCAAGGCAGAAAAAAATGCAAATTATTTCATTTAGCAGCGATTGTTGTGGTTTATTAAAGCTGCCAGAGCTAACTGCTTATTAATTAGTACATTAGAGAGGTATGTGAGGAAGTACTGCTGTTGTTTGTACACAGATGAGGCATAGGAAATGTTAAATAATAAGGCATAGGACATTTACAAATGAAAAATCTTTTTGTCTGAGTCATATTCCAATGAACTATGGTTTTTGTAGCTTGTGTCACGTCATGAAATATTTTAAATGATTAATGACTTTAACATGGACATCAGTGTCTCGAGGGTTGGGTTCACTTTTCCCGGTGCCATGTGAGTGTGGTGGGGCAGCCGTGTTCAAAAGACACATATCCATTGTCAATACAGTTTATTTGCCCACCCACTGTTGGAGCTCTTAGTAGATCAAACTCTTACATAGGTCTATTCTTGTAAGTACAGTCAAGTTTTAATTCATTTATATGGTCAGTGTTTCCTCAGTCTGTTTCCTCTTTCTGTAATTTCTCAGTTTCTTCCTGAGCCTTATCTTTTCCTCTTTGTCTTTGAAACTCTGCCATCAAACATTTATGTTGCCGCATATGGTTTAGGTTTGCTGTTTGTTTTGTCAGAACAATAAAACGTGTTTACTACAAGGATGTCAAAGGAAAGGAATCCTATTAAATTTTAATACAATTTAATATTAAAGTGCCCTAAACCTGTAGAAGAGGCATTCTGTTCTTTACTAGTGTAATTTTGGATTAAAACAAGACGTGAAGGTAGCCATTTTGGTTTTGTGTATTTCCAATAGTGCCACATTTCTTGATTGTTGATTGGTTTGATACATAAGGATGTCTGCATGCTTTTAGCTCACTTTTTTGTTCAATGCAGAACACATAGACCCACTGTTTCGAGAGGTCTAACTTGGCACGTTTTGATTTCAAATGAACCAAACCAAAATGACCAGCTGAACGCACCCTTAGATCCAGTAGCTGATTGAATTGTGCTGTTTGTGTTTTTCTTTCAGGTATAAAGATTACCGAGAGCCGCCCTGGTCCGCAGAAGCGTATCAGTTTTCCAAACAGTACTGGTGTGTCCTTGCTGCGAGGCTGGCCTTCGTTATACTCTTCCAGGTGGGAACTCTCTTTGTTTGTTTGTTCACCGATGCAGATATAAAATTATACACAGCAAAATATTAAAAGAAAATAGGCTTTAGTCACAGTCCCTGAGCTGATGAGTTGTTCATTCAATGGGCTTCATATGTGTTTGTTTTTTGATTTCATTGTCAGATAAAATTGAAGGACAGTAAGATTTGGAGCCAGATGGAGTAGCTGTGTCTGCATATGTGTGTGTGGGCCAGTCATTTGTCATTATGTAGACCTGATTGTACTCTCATCATCATCTGAAATATTACCAGATGGCCCAGTCAATTACCAAACTGCTCATTGTATAAACAGATGCATACTTTCAGAACAAACATCTGCTGAACGTCCTTCTGCACCAAGTGCCTGACACGTTCCAGTTCAGTACAGCTACAGACAGTGAACGTATGTATGTCTTCTGAAGTTTTTATTCAGCGTTTAACCTTCAAGACCAAAAATATTCATTTACGCTGTAGGTTTGCTTTGTGTCACGTCAGAAATTATTTGTGTAATTGGTTACATTTCACAGAGAAGGCCTGTTACAGTTATAACTTTGTATTTTAAAACTGAACTTTGTCCTATTTTTAGTTTAAGCTATATCGACATTAAGGTGGTTTAACTTTAGAGCCACAGTGTGAAACATTGTAGTATATCAGTATTTCTTATGGAAGAGACCACAGTGGTTCGCCATAATCTCAGAATGACTCAAAAATAGATTATAAGGTAATGGGCAAATTGTGTTTATACGTCAGAGTCTGCTGCATTGACCTGGGCCTTTGTCACATGAGTTTTTGAACTGATCTGTGAAGAGATCAGTGCAGATGCTGTAAAAATTGCTGCTTAAAAGTGATGGGACATCTTACTGACTTCAGCGGTTATTCATCAGAGAAAGGACAGATACATTTGTTGAATTTGTAGTAAATGCTACATCTTATCAGAAAACTGCTGCTGTGTTGTCTTTCTGCAGCCGCCTGAACAACAAGTGAAAGATCCAAGGAGAAAGGCAGTGGAGCGATGCTCTGCATTTTTAGCAGATAAGACTCAGGATGAAGCCCCCATTGTTTATAAGAGGCAAATAGGTTTTTAGTAATGTTCATCATACACCACTACACACGTTACATTCATCAAAATTACTCATTTGGCTTGTTTACAGTGATCTATTTATGTAATCAACACAAACACAGTAAATCACACATCCTTTGTGATGTAAAGATTGAACAGGGGTCAGTTTAACTCAAACTGTCCACCATGCTCACATGCTCTAAAAGATAAAAGGAAGAAAACCACATTCTTCCTCTGTTGGTTTGTGCCGTTATCTCTTGTTACTTACTTCTCTAGCCTCAGCCTCTGTTTTCAATACGAGAGTGTTTTTTTTTATTAAATTCTTTTCAGTTTCTAATCTTGTCCACTCTTTCCTCAGAACCTGGTGATGTTCCTGAGCCTGGTCGTGGCCTGGGTGATCCCTGACGTCCCCAAAACCATCGTGGAGCAGCTCAAACGCGAGAAGAAGCTCTTGGTGGATCTGTTTTTGCAGGAAGAGAAGGAGAAGTTCCAGCTGATCCAGAGCCTGTTCACTAAGGACTCCAACCTCCAGTCCTGCAGCGCCATGCTCCAACCGGGCCAGGGCTTTGCTCCGCTGGGCCGCTACAGCACCCTGCCCCCTCTGAACAGTCAGGGTGCACCTCGGGACGGAGACGGAGGCCCCAGGGCGAGGTGTCGGGCCGCCAGCTTCAGCCAGTTCAGCAGGAGCGTGCCCAAAAGTGAAAACGAGAATTCGATACATACTGCAGTGTGATGGGTGGCTCTCTGAAGGACATTTTGTCGCTCATTTGTTTGTCTGTACTGTCCGAGTCCGAGTCTGACACCCAATTATTACGTCGACGCCGAAAAGACTGTTCACAAATGTTTTTACGTTTTTGTAAAAATAACTATAGTGAGGCAGACTAGCTTCATAGCGTAGACAAGCAATAATGACTTTAATAGGCCGAACGACTGAACCTTAGAAAGAATGAGAGTGATGTGAAGAGACTATGGCCAGTAGGACTTCGAGCCATGGCACTGTCTGAATCTCCCTGCTGCGTGTGCTTATGCCCTTAATGTAATTTAAATCAAGCAGACAGTAGCATATTTCTGTTCTTTTTTTATCAAACCTCATAGATTTCTCTGATATAAGCTGACAAGGCATCATTTTACGTTGTTGTGATTTATCTGAAATGGTATTTTAGAATTAACTGCTTAAAAATAGATGGACAATATGCCAACGTGGAGCACTTTTAATGTCACCATAGACTCAAGTCCAAGCTTTAGTATAAGAAATAGTGTTTGTTACAGACTTTTACACACGTCTTCAAACTGTAGATCAACTTTGAAGTGAAAGGTACAATGTCTAATGCTACTTGTAAATATGAGTTTTCAGTGGACACTTACTTCATTGACATTCCTTTGTTATGAAATACCAGACTGTATACTGGATACTCACACATTCCTCAAGGTAAAAAAAAAGGTGGTTAACTAGAACCTGACATATTCTGGTGCACAACTGCTTGACTGTTGATGTATGATGAGCAAAATAACTAAGATAGCTGTTTATTGTTAGCCAAGGATGTCACTCCCCGATTTGTGACGCAGCTATGGATGTACTGTCATGGCCGCCACTGATACTCACAGAAAGCTGCCAATTGGTGCATTCGTGGTCTTGTCTGATCAGTTGAAGGTGGCGCAATGTGGAGGTTTCATCAAAAATGAAACACAAGTGGCCACTGGTAGAATTGGTGAGAGTGCAGAGAGGGCTTTTCCATTTTTTTATAATACGTACATGAACGTTGTCAATCCTCGATTTGTGTCAAAGTTTGCTGTGTGCATGCTCAGACCTCAAATGTATTATTAGACCAGGTTCCTGATTAAATCATGGCTGCTTTTAATTCTCACTGGAAGCTGCTTACTGCTAACCTGGTTTGCCACATGGTCTGTGCTTGTTACTTATTACCATTGCTAACGGTAAACGGACGCCCATAACTGCTAGCTCTGCCATCACTGGTCGAACCACACATTCAGCAGACGCCTTACTTTGAGCAGTACAAGATGGATTTTTGTATACTCACAAAACTCTGGATTCTGCGTGAGGTAATTACTCTTATGTCCCTGTTATGCAGCCCATGGAGCAGATGACCCTTGTGCATGCGGACTTGTATTTTACCTGCTGTCATGTTCAGATTGGTTCTGACCAAAGGGCTCAAAGGCGGGACAGACATAAAGTTATTTTTTAGCTGTTTTATGATTTGCAACAGAAAATAGACATAAACACTATAAAACTGTTGTAGGTGCCCATATCAGCCTGTGATTATCTGTGATATCAGACTTTATTTTTTTTATTTTTTCCCAGATGCAATTACATAAGCAACACCACCTGGGCAAACACCATTTGATATAATTCATTCTACTTCACAATTACTGTATATTATTAAATAAAGCAGCTAAAGTCAACATAAACATATGTTTCTGAGACAGAATTTGAAGCATTAGGATTGTTTGGTTTCTCTCAATAACTGACAGGACCCGTTTACCTGTTAAAACAAAGCTGATGTTGTTTGTCTAAGAGAGCAGCATGACTGACACATTTTGGGCAGCGACACAAATCGGGGATTGACAGATTTCTTTATAATCTGTGGAGGAGTCCTCTGCTGCTACTGTGTTAGAAATACAACAACTAACCAGCTGTGTTTCTCCCTCAGAGGCCTTCACACCTCTCGTTTTGTCCAGTATCACTTCTCTGTTCAGTTAGGACTGTGTCTGACTGTTAACTGTGGATTGTACCTGTTGACTCTAGGACATGGACAATATGATAGATATGGTGCACTGTATTTTTACTCACTGGTTTCTGTTACACAAGATAAGAAGTGTTCCTCCTTCTATTTAAACTTTGTATTTAAACTTGGAAATGTTTTGTGTTTGCTTTTTTTCCTTTCATTTTCTGTTTTTATTGAACTTTTTTGGCCTTTTCTTAGTTAGTGAGATTAAAACAGAGTAACTTTTATCAAACACACAGGGCAGGTTTCTGTGCTTGCTAGAATGTTTTGTATAATTGTTAATGTTACAGCAATATATATATATTCAGAGATGTACAGACATACATATATTATATTATATATTTGTAATTATCTCAGGTATTTGTTTCCTTATATAGACTATTGTACCATTCCTTTTGACTTTAGTTGATGTAAGAGTAAAGAACGTTTATGCCTGGGCTCGGTTGTTCTGGTATTTATGTGCGACATATTTTTTCACAGAAGACCTTTCATACACACACATCCTCCAGACTTCATCCTGTCGTCATTGTTGGTGACGTTTATACTGTGGTTTTACTGTGTGACTGGTGCTGTAAGCGGAGTCTACTACTTTTAAAAGACAGTTTATGGTTTTATAAATTTTGTTTTTGTTTCTTGCTTTCTGACCTAAAAAAGGCAATTCTATGGTGGCCCAAAAGGCTCATAATAATATAGAAATAAAGCGCAACAATAAGTGTTTGCTTTTTATGTATGTGTGTATGTCTAACCCTATCACAAAGTTTGTCAAAAGCTATTCAACTCGCACTGTCACATTGGCCTAATATTTCTAATATTTCCATTCACATTGCTCTCGGCAAATGCTAACGCTAATAAAACTTTCATAATAACATGAATTATGATGAAGAGCACAGAAATATAAAGGAAAAAGGCACTGATTAAACAGTTTTTGTGAACATTTATGTGTTGGGTTTTTTTCTGAATTTGTCTTACCTTGTAGCTCATAATATAGCTTTTTTATTTTTGTGTTATTTTGAGTCACGTGGACCACTGTACAATTCAAATGTAGAATTATCTGTTACATAAAGGGCAACTGCATAACTCTGATGGTTCTTAGAGATGAGATCTGTAGAATCAGGCCTGTCTCACTGACACAGAACCTGGACAGAAACCTCCAATATAACTTTCCTGTCCTGGGACAAGAGATGACACGAGTGAGGCCCTCTACTACACTATACACATATAATAAAAAAATAAAAATAAACCAATACACTGGACCCTAGCACAGTCGTAATTGTACAAAACACACTAAAATGACCTTCCAACTTGCCATCGTGGATAGTCTTTACTTGGAAACAAATAATGTTTGTAATGTCCATGAATATAGCAATAGAGGGATCTGTGCCCTCTACTGGCTAAAAGTTACTCAGTTTTCCTTTAAGATATTTATTTTGCCTAGTTTTCTTTTATGCTCAATGCCAAACACCAATAGACAATTATTTTTTATTGTTTTGATTTACTGTATTTTTTACTCTGAATTCTGCAATCAACAAACAGCAGTGTTCATCTTTGGCTTTTGTGTTGGAAACTAAAGGGATGCATTATTAGTGTGATTTTTTCGAACACCTTATACACAATTTAAAATAGCATAAAAGCACACTGTACCAACACAATCCATACTGTACCTCTTGAGGTCTACACAACAGGAAACAGCCTCTTCAGCTCTTCTCCAACACAGCAGCTGTAAATGATCCTAACATCTACTTTAGGAGCCCGCAGTCGGAGGAAGTATCAGACACACATGAAGTACATCTTGTAGTTATTTGTTACTATCGACATAACTTAAATATCAACATGTGTCTTCAGCTTCACTGTGTCCAATCACACACTGGTGGGTTTCATTAAGACTGATCTACAGCAGCTGTGGGCCGTGGGTGGTGCTCGATCACATTCCTCATATTTAAGTAGAGTCTAGCTGTACTATGTGATCATTCGGACATAATGTGCGAGGCTCAGTGGTGGAAGGAAACACAAAGCAACCTGTTAATAGAGTCAGTGTGTTAAAGAGAGCCCTAGTTCAATTATGATGATTTAAAGTAACAAAATGAATCGATTAGAGCATGTGTGGTGAAAGTGCATGTTGTGTGTGTTTAAGTAAAATTATGAAAGCACTTGTAAATTCAAATAGGTGTAATAAAAGTGTGTGTGAACTGATAAACTGACAGAGGTTTATGTGAACTGCCAGCAGTGAATTTATCTAACTTTGAATCAGAGTCTATGCATTTAGAACAATGGCAGATATTGTTACCTAAAAACACAGCAAAACAGCACTGCAATTTAGATACATTTAATAAACGACTTAAGTTATTATTTTAAGATGTTGTGAACAAGCAGCTCGTATCAAAATGGCAAGCTTTGTGTTGCCCTTCCTTCCAAAACTTGAAAAGATGCAGCTTGGTTTAAAGCCTTTGTCACACAGAGATTAGAGAGTTTGCTACAATTCAACTCTGGTCAAAAACATGAGGGGCCAACTTGATCAACATTAAAAAGAGAAACAGAATTTGTAAAAGGAGAGGGTTTCAGTGTTGCAAAAAGAGCTTGGGATCAGTCGTTGGGATTCATTTGTTTACTGTGATATAGCCTGCTACATTTGTTGTTGTCATAAATCTGTCACAGAGAGAGATCGCTCATGTTTGAGCATGACTCACTGTGCAACCTACAACCAACAATGTAAAGCTACCACAAACAATTCTGCCACGACTATGTATCCCTTGTCAGTAGTGGCCAACATTACATGACACTTCTCCATCATGTTCACTAACATTTACTTCACTGGCCTTCACGTCTTTTCAACCCAGAAATAATAAACAAATTCACAAGAAAAGTCAAAGTCTTCAAATAAGCTCAAAAAGTCTATTACTGTAAACTCGTGTGTTTAAATATTTTTTCACAAATGTAAGAATTGGTCACTGCCCGTCCATAATTTCTCTATTGTGTGCCTCATAGAGACTTACACATCAGCACAGATGAGAAGTTCAGTTTCCTGCAGCTGAGGAACATAAATGCAACACTGTGATGTCAGTCGATTACAGTGACTCTACAGACGACTAATAATCAGCAGTTAGTATCATTTTTTGGAAAAGTGGCGGCTGATATTGGATTCTTTGGAAACCACCACAAGCTTCTTGGCAAATAAGAAGTATTTCTACTGATTGTACTTCAGCAAAAACATACATCTGTCCACTCTCCACTCAAAATTTATATCTTAGTACTCACTGTAAGCTTTGGTCCATTCATTCTCAAGGTCAATAAAATGTCAGATGTAAAGAATTATTATTTGTGTGTAGAGACATTAGATTTAGTAAAAGGGCATTAAAGGAAAAAGGTTTAATATATGCTGTCTTAATAAATTATTTGTAAATGCTTTGCAGCTCAAAGGGCCTGGTTTGCTCACCAATGGTCTGGGGAGACATGGCTCACACTAAAAGGCATCCAAACTGGAGCGACCTGGGATTGATTCCGGCTCAGGTCCTTTGCCTAATATCATTCCTCTCTCTCTCTCACCCTACTTCTGTCTATCTAATGTCTCTATCAATAAAGGCAAAAGGACTAAAAATAAACTTAAAACAACAACAAGACAATAATACTCCATATGAACTGCGTATTCAGGTCTAAAAGCAAAAAAAAAAAAAAAAGAAAATCTATTTGAAAAAGTCAATAGT
This sequence comes from Rhyacichthys aspro, assembly GCA_036850595.1. Taxonomy (NCBI): domain Eukaryota; kingdom Metazoa; phylum Chordata; class Actinopteri; order Gobiiformes; family Rhyacichthyidae; genus Rhyacichthys; species Rhyacichthys aspro. Next base: position 27,094,980 of record CM072159.1, on the reverse strand, counting down.
TCAGCAAACACTCAGACTGTAGTAAAGTGATGTGAGGCTAACAACAACACAAACCTGACTGAAAACATTTGACTGTGTTTTCATTCATCATTTTGTGTTTGACGTCAGGTGCTGCTGTACTTTTGTCTCCTCTTGGTTTTGTGTGAGAGCCGTTTGTGCCTGTGGCTCATTCCTGGCCTGCCTCGATCTGTCTCATCTCTTTGACTTTAATGCTTCTACTTAATGCCATGACTATTTGAGGACCCTGCCAACTTTTTCTGTATGTGATAAAATGGAAATTCTTACCCGACCTCTAGGTTCATGCTCTGTTAGCGTTAAGCTTACTCAAACTGACTGCACCTAAGCTGTGCCTAATATATAGTTTACCTTTTAGCTTATAATTGCTGTCATGTTAATATATGCTGACATGATTAATCAGTTCACTTTTCCTTGTTATAATTATGTAACTAACCCCAGGACATCGATCAAACAAGTTTAATAAAAGCCACAATGTTAACAGGGCACTGTGCCACAGACAGAACTACTTATCTCACTGAAAACAAATGAGGACAGACGATAACACTCGTGCATTTATTTTAAATGTTTAATGCCCCCCTGTTGTTTAATGTTTACTCCACACTGTGATTAAGCCTCATGAAAATGTGACTTCATTCACAGCGACTCGCCTGAGGATGTTTCCTGAACGCCTCGATTCTTTTGAGGAATACACTTTTCCGACCAACAGCTCGTCTAAGACAGAGTCTGAGTTCAGGTAAAACACCACAGCTCCTTCTTTAGATCCCTCGTGACTTTATCCTGCTCCAAATTACCCACAATACACTGTGAGTCTTTGTGGTTCAGAGTAGTGGATTTTTGGTTTAATTACAAGTACATCTTTGCTATTTTAATGAAAATATATTGCATTTTATTAGCCCCACAAACTGTATTGTGCAATTTTTTAGTCAGTGATGTCTTACACTGTTGTCACCATTTAATAGTAATGTGAGTTTTATGATAAGGTGTAAACATAAGTATAAAATAGTTTCCCAGAAAGAATTCTATACTTATACATACAATTACATTATATTAACTGTGGATCAGTATCAGACACTCGCAGCTCTAAAAAAAACAACAAAAAAACAGCCGTGTTACCTGTATTTAACCACTAAAGTAAATAAATGGAGGACCTATTGTATTTTTTCTGGGCAAGAGACAGCAATTACATTCATTCATAGACATCTTTACTTTTAATATAATACATTACAACCTGTACAGTACAGTGACATTAATGTTTATTAAGTTTATAGGGAATGTATTTGAGGCTATATCTTTTTTGAGATATTTTGGGATTGCTGAAGCACGGGTTTTAAGTGACATATTGCATTTCGTTGTGTTCATGCAGCTGATTCATTGCTGTGACACTTAAAATGCACCTTTTTGTCCCTGTCAGTAAAGGTAAATATTGATGCAATTGGAGGCCTGTGATAATGAGTTTTGTTTGTGGTATGATCGCAGTGTGGTATGATAGTCCTAGTAAACATCAGTGGAGACTATTTACTCAACACAACAGCTCTATTAGACAAGGATAAAATGACTAACCACTGTCCTCCAGTTTCAAAATAAAAGTCTTAATCATCTTACACAGTGTACTTTGAATAATTTCATTTTATTTGCTTTCCCACAGGTGAAGGAGGTGTGTCTGTTTGTCTTTTTTCAATATTGATCCATTTCTTGAGTTTAAAATTATCCCTTAACTCGGCAGTAGTCCGTTTTAAGTTATTTCAAAAGAACACAGCGTCCTTTCCTGCCTTTATTTTATTTTAAATAGGTAAACCAAATCAAAAATAATGGCACATCAAATTAAAACATTGATCCTTCCCTTTTTTTTTTTTTTTTACTGTTTATTCACATTTACAACATTACATCACAGTTGTATAGAGGAAAGTTTGGAGTTATATAAAACAATGTATGTAAACACTAGGAGCATATTATTTGTGGACATTTTACCAGCTTTCCAAACTCCAGTCCAATAAATAAAGTTAGATAACTTACAAATGTTTTAATCACTCAATAATTAAGCAATATTAAGCTTAATGTGGCACATGTTTTAATTTAACAATCACGAGTGGAGACGTTTTACTCGAATGCTTCTCACAAATACAACCATCGCAAAGGAAATCAATATTTAATGTGCATTTTTTGGTGATATTGAGTGAAATGTTGGCCTTGTCGGAGTAAACACACACAGAAGAGAGCTAAAGCAATGATCCAGTTCATGTTGCTGAACGTCTGAATGTGTCTGTGTCCCGGGGCCATACTATACTTTACACTGAATGTCATATACTCCTCTTCTTTTCTTCCTGTTTTTCACCAGGACGCACTGGAAACTCCTGTCGGTCGAGCTCTCACATTCCCAGCGTCCATCCGTCACTGCTTTTTGTATTTTCTCGGATGAAAGACGTGTATAGAGCTCTGATGTGAATACTTTCATGTGTCAGTCTGAGAAAGGCCCCGGGACACACCTTCTGCACAAACACACACAGAGACTGTACTGGTGTCACTCTGCAGGGTCCACACACTCAGGCCTCCACAAAACGTTTACTGTTCCAGACAATTTGACTTAACTCTTAAAAGTAAGTTTACATTATTGCTGTTTGAGAGGAGAAAGCGCATGAAGCTAATGTGGACGAAATATTTTTTGACCGAGTTGTGTCGTCTGATGCTGTTAAACCTCATTATTCTGTTAAATGTGGATATAATTAATAGAAATGCCATTTGAAGTCAGTAAAACGTGTAGATCTCAAACTGTTGGACTTTACTGGTCTCAATTTCAGACATATTGAACTTTATGTCATTAAACCTCATCAATCGATCAACATCCCTGACTTTTTTATGCACCAGGCAAATTTATTAAAATAAACCACTCACATAAAGCCACAGCACAAAGACATGAACTATTACCTCTGTTCAGAACTTTAACCTTTACTCTCCACAAAAGCAGCAAGATTTATAGTATATTGTTTAGTTTTTTTTGTTAGTTTTTTTTACAGCGTGTAGTCTGCAAATGTAAAATAAAGAGAGATGAACACAAGAAATTGTATTGTGTAACTTCCCCTGGTCCCTACAGCCGAGTACAGTTGGATCCAGTTGCTGTGTTTTCCTTGTAATGTTCCTATCCAAGCTGTATGTAACATAAGAAGTTGTTTTAGTAGTTTTTCTCAGCTTTAGCTCAACTGCACAAATCCAACAGGAGGCAAAGACATTAGCCTCTTCAGCTTTATGTGTGTAACACTTTTTATACGTTATGCTAATAAGCCATGTGCTTTTTGGTTTTGATTTCCCCAAGAACTGTTTTAATTAATTTGTATAAGGGTCCTGCGTGTATTTTAACTTTGAATGTTATTCATACAGCTCCCTGTAGTGGTCACTCAGCATTTATTACTGACCCCAGCCGCCAGATTAGAGCTAAAACATCGATCTTCTTTTTGCATTTTGTATTTCCTTCAGTTTAAATGTGATACAGCGGCATTAGTGGGACAAATTATACCTCAAAGGGTTTAAATATCAAAGATCAAGATCAATCTACAAACATAGAGCTTTAGGATTATAATCTTTGCCCACAGCCTACTGCTCCTGTCAGTTCTTCTTATCGACCAATCAGGTTCTGAATTAATGTCCACTTGGTAATAGCTAATGTGAACATTTCAGTATGTCTAATGAAATAACCAGTTCCCAACAGGACTCAAATGTGCATGACTAGATTTATAGTCCAGACCATTCATATCTCAGACCTTCTTAGACCTTCTTGTAGTAAAGTCTGCCCATACGGACCTCCTCATGATTCAAGTTGAATTAGTGCCGAGGATGTGAACTCTTTGGCCTCTGGGAACATGTCTATAATTTATGTCTGTGACCTAAATGATCAGCCCTCGACTAAACTAAAGGAGCGTCCCTGCTGCCGGACGATGCCTGGGAACGTTTGAGTGTTTTTAGTTGTCCACCGCTTTGACCCTGATTCTCCAGACCTCCACATTCATCACTGTCACTGTCTATTTTCTGCAGCTCCTCTTCTTCGTCCCAACGTTGACCATAGAAGGCCACAGTGAGTAGTGGTCCCAGGACATCTGAAATCTTGTTTGGACACATTTCCCGCTGTAATATACAAACGCACTTACTTAGACACGAACCGCAGTATGACACCACAATCACAGAACATGGATATTAAGTGGAATGCATTAAAGGACACTGTTTATGTGCATGGTTTACATAAATGCCCCAAAATCATAGATCACCACAATATCTACTTTCTGTTTATCAAACATTTATAGAAAAACCCACACAAACTCATGAATAAATGATGTTCTCTGGCCTTACACAGCTGGCCTCGTTTTTAGATTTAGGGTGCAGTTAAAAAAACCCAATTGCAAAACACATGCACAAATGTAACTAATTTTGACATTAATGCAGTCCTGTTTTATGCCCTTCTACTGTTTTACTTTTATATTTATGAATCCATTTTGTACTCGAAAAGTTTCTGAAAAATTGATGTTTGCTAACCTTGTTTACCTTGAGAGGTCACAACAGATATTAGTGCATAACACCGTTATCGTACAGATCATATTTTACATCCATGTGTCTACAGGCGTCTCATTTACTGACATTATTACAGCCCTACCCCTTACCCCTTCCTTTGCAGGGCAAGCAGTAGAGCTAAGGGGGAGGAATGGGACTGGGGCTGTGTCTATTCCAGCTCTGGCTATGTCTGTTCACACAGAGAAAAATAGAAATAAAGAGAGAACTAAGAGAAATGTGTACAATAATTGAAAATTGGATGCATTAACAAGATGAAGAGAATAGTTTATCGTCTGGACATGGTTTGATGTGATGTGTTCAAACAATCTTCACGCGATGTACGTCTGAATGTTTTACCGCCAATGCTTGTGTGTTAGCAGCTCCCCTACTGGCCTGGAAGACATACTACAGTGTTCAGCTTTTATGGCACGCGTCAAAGTTTGCAAAGGTGTTGTGTAAATGACTCCTCTTTTACGTTCATAACTTTATTCCTGTTGCTTTGAATCTTGGGTAACAGTAAAAACCCTCTCACTGATCATTTTACCACAGAATCACATTTGAAACAAGTAAACATCCCACAATATTTATTATATTTCAGCTGCTTTACATCACTTTCAGTATGAACAACTCCTGATTGCAGAAGTGTAACATGTGCCTCTTGCTTGACCTCCAGTGGACTGCGTTAGATCCGAGTGAGGAGCTGGTCGACTACAGCATGTCCCGAATCGCCCTCCATCACTGCTTCATCCATGAGCACTTTTCTCTGAAACTCCTGAGAAACAGAGTCACGTTTTAATGAAATACGAGTTTGTGCTGATAACGTTAGATTAAAAATACTTTACATATTTGGTTAGACACTCAGAGCAGTAAACACAGCAGAGTGAAATAACAACTCAGCTCTATTATACTGGACTTCAAAGCATTTATTCATTAAAAGAGCAACTGACAGCGCTCTTTAAACAGAGATTAATCAATGATCTGGAGCTGTGACTGCGGTGAAACTCGATGAAGAAAAACGCTGCTGTCTGACAAATAGAGACAACGCCTTTCTTCAGCAGTGGCTTTGAAACCAGAGATGATATCTACCTGTCAGTGCCATGAGAGGAATGTTATACAGAGACTGCCAATCATCTCGAAGCCAGGTCACATTAAAGGGACCATCTTTAGGCCCAGACATTTACTCTGACAATTTAATAGAGGCACGTTTTTCAGTAGATAATAAATAAAAGTTATAGCTTATTAAACAGACTACACTGTGTGGACAAGAAATGTTGCCAAATGTTTTGTTGACAAGGATGATTTTTTTAATGGAGGAAGAAAATATACGTTTATGAAATATACCCATGAGTTATTTATCAAGTGTAATTAGTAACACTTTTCCTTCATTTATAATGGATTTGTAGCTGTCACTCATTTTAGAACATACTGACCCATTCAGACTTTAAACACAGCTGAGTCTAAACCATCACTATCAAAGTTTAGTTTAGATTGTAGACACCATTGACCAATTTACTCTGAACATGGCCAAAGTAAAGGCATTCAAAAAACAATCATCATGCTCCAAACCAAACCATTAGATGTACAGGTGCGTCATGTAAACGTGTGTGTGCTCTGTCCAGTCTCAGACACAAGGCGTGAGATTTATTTTAGATGTTATATATAATGTGTTTGTTAAAGTCACAGTGCAGTTTTGAGTAGTTTAAATATAAGTTATAAGGCCCAGATCCTTTTCACCGATGGCGGTCATTGTTAACCCGGGCCCTGATCAATCTGGTATGGAATTCATGATAGTGATTCTAATTGAATTTGACTCAATACGCCACACTCTGCTTCACAATTGCAAATTTGTGCATCACAGAAAATGACACAGTTTAGTAGATCTGGTGCATAGTTTGTTAGTCGAAGAAATATGATCTAACAGAGCTTACTTGTTCGTTCTCATTTTCCTGTTAACTCCTCTGTACTCTCTTCACAGACGATAGGAGTTTATTTTTGAATTATAAAGCCCCAAATGCCTCCTTTACAAAGTCTCACCCTGAATTTCTTGAGCCTGGCCAGTCTCTCCTGCAGTGTCTTCTCTTGGCTGGAGGTGAGCTCTGCCACATGAGTCCGCCACTGCTGCTCTTTCTCCTGAAACACATTAATATCACTGAATTCATTTTACACAGACCTTTAAACCTTTTAATGGCTGCTTGTAATGTAATGTGTTGTGTAAAGTGGTTTCCCACAGAGCTGTGTGTTTTCAGAGCATCGTCCAGCTCTTCGCTTTGGTTTTACAGTCCATCATTCACAGCTTTAATGATTCCACTGTAAACATCAATCCATGTTTACAAGATGTGGGCATCTGAGTCAGCACAAATCATGAAAGAGCCCTACAGTCTCAGCACAAGGATCCTGTAGAGCATTTGGCTTCAGCGTTCGCCTGCAGTCTTTCCTGCAGACGTTAATATTGACATGGCACTGACTCTCCTTTTGGCTGATTGGCTTGTGTTTAGTTGATTCTTAGTAGATCACATACTCAACAGACAACAGAGTCCTGGAAATCAGTCAAATACACAAGACCAAGGCCAAATCTGAGGCTGACTTTAATATGAAGTGATGCATGAAGCTAATTAGAGTGTTTTGATAACAACAAATTACAGCAGCTACACCACTTTGTTCCAACCAACACTGCTGTTGAAATATTGTATAATCATAATATAATAATAGGTGAAAGGCATTAGCCTATTAACTGTATGTATATGCATTCATTGCATTAGATACTGTTTATGGAAAAAAGTTTTTCTGCAAAAATTTCCAATCAATTTCAGTATAAAACAAGTGGAAGATGTTGAAGAAACAAACTTCTTCTAAAACCTTAATTCTGAAACAAAAAACACAGCATTATGCCAGAGTTGCTGTATTTACAGTGTATAGTAGTGTCATAGTCAAGACCACATCACCTGAGACCAAGACATGTCTGAGACCAGAAGGTATCGAGACCAAGACCATGGCAGGTCAGGACTGAGTCAGGACCAGAACCAGTGCATGAGACACTGTAATAGGTACAAGGCAAAAAATGTTTAAAATGTTTAAAAAAAACAAACAGTCCAAGTCCAGCCTTAGATCAAGTCACATTTGAGATTTTATTAGAGATATCCCAAAATTCAGATTTTGAGATTTCTAACTTTATTTGCTTCAACCCGTCATGGAAATAGGTAACTGTGTTTACTACTAATCTAGCAGCAACTTCAACAGGTCACTGGACAAAATACAATAAAAAACCCCCAACATAAACAGGACGATGTAAGCATCAGGAAAAGGAAAACTATAAGTGTGTTAAAACAAGCTCTATATTCAAATATCCATTGTGAAAGCTGAAATAACACATCAGTGGATGACAATGACTAAACGTATAATAAACATAGAACATGCATGTTTTTTGTACCATAGAACTACAGTCTGCATATTTTCAAAGAGAAAACTTAAAAACATCCATCATTAAGAGCAGCACTAAACTAAATCTAAACCCAGTATGGTCCAAATTCCCCTGACCCCAGATCAGACTTGGACAGGTCCAGTTCCAGATCTTTGAGCCCTCAGAGGTGTGCTCAGATGGGACTCACACGAGAGCACCAGCTGCTCGACCGACGCCTGTCATCAATTAACATTTCTGTGGTGCTCTGTGGATGGGGGCCGTCTGTTTAAAAAGACTCACACCTGTCGACACATTTGGAGCGAAGGTGAAGGCTTTTAAACCATTACAGTCGCTGTTACACAATCGAGCAGCCTTCGTTTGAAAAACAGTGAGTGGACGCTGATGTTTCATTCATGTTCTTCAGTTTAATGAAGGGCACACTTTAGACAAATTGGATTATTTGAGCTCATTCACTAATTGTGTTATTACTCAAGTCCCATCTTTTATGATATAAGAGGCACTTTGTGTTATGTACTGCTGCTAATAGGACCAAAAAACATCACTTTCATACCAACTAACAAGGCTTTTATTACAGCTCAAGTGTGTGTTACATAGAAGGTATTTACTTGTATTTCTTATGACATATGTCTGGTGTTTATTCTGTTTCTCATTTATACAACCCCAGGGCTTGCAGGCTTCACAGTGTCCCTCTGAACCAAAATATGGGCCCTTCTCTCAGCACATAATGTGGAAATACTCTCTATGGACCAGTGATGATTTTGACAGCAAATTTTGATTTAGTTTTACTCATTGTAGTCCTAATTTAGTCATCAAATCCTTATCAGTTTTAGTCTAGTTTTAGTCGACTAAAATATAAAGAGTAATGTATTTTTAATGTCTTTTTTGTCCCCCTTCTTTTCCTCCAAGTGTTAACATGGTTTGATATTTAAAAGCCGTTCTCTTTTCGTCTCCTGTCGTCTTCCGGCGTCTCTAACAAATGTTTGCGTCTGACATCACTTCAACAACGCTCAAAAACACGAGTTCTGATTGGATCTCTTCTCAACTCAGCTTTACTGGAGCCCATTGTAGAGTAGTTTTCCATGATCCATGATAATACATAGCATGCATTTTAACAGAACTGATAAAGTAGTAGTAGAAGTAATAAAAGGCATTAGTGGCACACATTGTAGGCTGTCAAGTGAAGTAAACATATCACAGATTGGGGAGAACATAAAAACATTGAAGGCAGACTTTGGGGAATGAGGGAGTCAGGTTTCATGGAGCCAGATTAATCAGCATCAGTCAATCAAGTAGATGTTGTTGAAATAGTTTCAAGAAATGATGCTTTTAACAGCTTGTAACAGCATGTAATCTGACAACCAACCTGTGGATCCAAACACATTAGTTGAGAATGGAGCGTCTATAGTTACATTAAAACAAGTTCAGAGTATTGCTATGAACTCAGATTAGTAAAATCATACATGATGTCATGCATTTCAAACTCATTCATGCAAATAGTAACAAGTATGTAAGCTTTGCTGCTAAGAACTCCATGGGTTTTCTCAAATATTATTAATGATGACGTTAAAATGTTCCTCTATTTTGTGGGTAATTTATGGCAGTTGCAGTGAAACAGATGCTGGATAAAGCTGGACTGTTGTAAATAATCAGTGTTGGGTGAATTCCGCTGGCTCCACTGTTCGTTTCTGTCGTACATTTGCAAGAGGACATGAGAGAGGCTGGGTCCGGCTTTTACAATGTGGAGATAGTAAACTGGAGTGAACAGTGAAGTGGTTACAGAACCTGATGCTAAGGCTAAGGCTGAAAGCATTTCCAAAGCTTGTTTTTACAGGAAAACACTGAATACAGGCTACAATACTGTGACTTTAGTTAATCCCTGCAATTAAGCTCTATTATAAAGATATGTACAGTGAAATGTGAGCAGAATATGTCTTCAATATGTCGTCTTCTCTTGACAAGTTCGGTTTTAGACCTCAGTATGCGCTCAGACAAGCCTATATCTCAGTACTCTTCACCAACAGGAGGTCAGACCTTTAGTAATGCAGGTGTCAAAGGTCATGCAAACAAGTCCTGTCTGTGTGTGCTGCTGGACAAGGATCACGTCAGCTTTAATGGAAAGTACATTCCACACCGAGGTGAGAGCGACCGTCGACTCGAGTCCAGAGTCGGAAACACTGTCAACAGTCGCCCGTGTCCCTGTTGACCCTCACTCAGACGAGCAACTAACAACATGAGCCCATTTAATGCTCTTGTCTTAAACACACACTGTTCTTTATTCTGTGGAAATATACAGCTACAATCAAACCTAATAAGTCATCAGCTGTATTTACCGTTGTTCCATTTATGCTCATGTCTGGATACGTCTCACCTCTGTAAGACCTTGGTTACTACATCAAACACAGACAAAAACAATTCATACCGTTCTTGCACTGCACTGTTTTAAACTTTAGACAGACGAGTATCCCACGAACATAAAGGAGCGAAGGTTTCAATGCTGCACTGAGTTATTTTGCCTCATCTGTTATCAATGATTGGCTAGAATATATATATATGTATTTTATTTTTTTTATAAAGTTACAGTTCTGTCTATGAAGTATTATGACTATTGTCTGCTGGCAACACACAGCAAATAGAACAACTGTGCCAAAATAAACTGCATTTTATGGTTTAGAAACCTGATATATTATTCCTGTTACTATTCCACTCTGAGGACTCAAAGTTTACCAGTAAAAGCAAGCATTAAAAACACACATCTGGAGTGTTTTAGAGTAGAAAAAAAACATTTCCAAATGCCGTCTTCTTAACATTTTATTGGATCATGACCTGAAAGACCGAAAACCTCCACGTTCACCATTTTTTCTTCTTGTGTGTTTTGTAGCATTAGCAGGGGCAGGGATCACAGTTTAGTATTTTACAGCTGTTCAAATGGCCGTGTTGTATCCAGAAAAGAACATGATAGGGTCCTGCATGAGAAGTTCCTCAGAAAAACATTTACTGTGACCAAACTACTTTATATTGATGAGACAAAATGCTACGAGTGACTTCCTGTCTTTTGTTGTTTGTGTGTAAGACTTGTGTGTGCATCGGAAACACTGACCAGACCCTGTCCCCTCTTGACCTCACACTCAGTTGTGAGAAAACGGGCGTCCGCTCAAAGCACCCACAGCTGTTCTGTGTGAGTGCATTCCTCTTCTGTGAGGATGTCCATCTGTTTTGGCCACTGTGTATTGTTTGAATCGATATATAGTTTGAAAACATATTTCCAGCTGGATGTGTGTTCACCAAACACAAGTATTGCTCCAGTGAAGTGCGAGTAGATTTGGAAATGACTGATAAAGCCAGCAGTCTTGACTCAGAGCCAAAGTTTTCCTGTTTGACGTTTCCATGGAATCAATTGGATTTTGCCGTTAGCAGTGAACTGAAGCTTGTCGGTAAATTGTCACGCATCGATATAGCCTGTCTCCCTGCTAGATTTCCATTAGGCTAATTAAAGGTCTTGTATTGAACTTTTTGACCTCTCCTCTTTCCTTTAGTGAGTTTGAAAACTTTTGTGCCCCATAGCTGCAGCATTGTGGAGCATTTTTTATCCGTGTACACTCACACTGGTCGATGCTTACAATGCTCCACCAATAAAAAAGGATTTGGAAAGCACTGTTGACATGCATTGCTGCAGTTTTGGATACAATTACAAAGGATTTAGAAGAGTGGTACTACATCAACAACAGTTCATTCACAGTTGCAACATGAAAAACATTCAGACTGTGCAGACTTCAGGGAGTCCTCTGGCACTTCATTATATTGAATGTCCCCTGTGGCTGTTTCCTTGGAGAGTCTGGTTTGTTTGAGGAGGTGTGAATGTGAAATCGAACTCTGGCACAGACCAAACAAGAAAACTCCGGTTGTGCCTAAAAACATCTTGGTCTTGGTCCACTTCCAAGTGAGTCCTGGTGCTCTTTGAATAAACCAAAGGCAGGAAATGATCCAAAGTGCTGTTCACAATGCCAAAATAGATGTAATAAATGCTTAACTAATGAGAAAATGTGGAAAAATGACTGGCATGCTGTGAAAAAAGCATCAGCTGTTCATTAAATTTATTGAGAATAAGTTGTGTACAGGGGTAAACAAATCAACAAAGAATGGCCAGTTATCCTGATTCTTTTTCTTTTATACACACAAAGAATTAGTCTGGTCCCTCTTGATCCCAGTTTGACTTCCAGTGGGCGGGACAAATGGATGCAAACTAAACCAATCAGAGAAATGAACAATCTGACAAAAGCAATGAGACAATGACCTTGAATGATTATAATTGGCTGATGGTGTTTGAGTTTGAGGTGGTGGGGTTCTAGACCCACTTTAAGTCTGTGGGTCTGGCCGGCCAGGCTAAAGAATGAGCACAAGTGGATTCAGCCAGGATTGCTCTTCTAAACTTAATACACGGTAGATTTAGGAAAGTCTGTGGTGCGATGATACAGAGTTATGTTTTTGCTGAAGAGGCTGTAGACCAATAGAGGAGTGAGATTTCATTTTTATTTTTTGCTTTTTTACTGCAGCGCCCCCAGAGGTGAGGGGTGTGACTGTTATGGTTTGGTTCGTTTGACAGAGCTCAGAGTGAAACCTATTAAAACTACATCAATGTTGCAGCTTTACACCAAACTCAAACTGTCTCTACTGGGATTTTTGGTGTGAAAACAACCTTGCAAACAGAAAATACTGTATTTCCCCATTGTAAACTATATGACCCCTCAACCCTATGTCTATCTACACCACTCTCCTTCTTCTGATGCAAAAAGGGGCAATTCTCTGTTTTGTGCAACATAATCTCACATGTAAACATTGTGAGTATAGCTAACTTATTCACTTCAGTAGATAACTGTTAGCACAGTCCCAGTTTGGAAATGCAGACAGGAGCAATGCCACAGAGAATCCCAAGTCTAAACTATATTTGGTTCTTTCTTAGTGTCACTCTTCAGCTGCATATATCTCTAGTTTATTATTCAACAGACTTTTATTAAAATTACCAAAATATCAAGTATAGAGTGATATTTATTGAATCCAAACATGGTCATTCTGCTGATTTTGTGTCGGATCAGTGTTGACATGTGGATAACACTATTTGAATATATTTCATTACCAGCTGTTTCCCACACATCTGTCTCTATAAACACAAACACGAATTAGACCGAAACACAAGCACTACCATAAAAACAATTGTGACATATCAACTGTAAGAGAAAATAAAGATACAAATGCCTCAGTGGTGAAAATAATCCGCTGATGACAAGTCTGTAATCACCTAACTGCATCGGGCCGCGGTAGCCTCCCCTCACGGAGCGGCTGTCAGTAAATGCTGCTGACAGTTGGGACGATCTGTCATTAAACCAATCAACTCCACTTACTCTGGGGCTGCCTCTGCCTCGACCTGGCTCTGGCTCTGGGAGTGAGAGTGAGAGGTGTGCACCGTTGGCAGGAGCGTGTCCTGAGGGGAAACACATGAGCGCGGTCGAGAGCTGCCACTCAGACTAAACTCTTCATGTCCTGCCAGAGTCTGAAAGTCAAGACGCGGTTATGCTTTTCAACATTTTTTCATGGTGCAACTGTGAATGAGTCATGAAGTGAATGAGGATGAGAAACTGAACCTCACTGTCTGATCTTAAATGTCTTCATCAATAAAAACCCCACTGACACGACGACAGTTTCAACCTGTTTTAACTTTTTACCCGTCGATGTTTTTTACTTAACAAACCAAACGATTTCTTAAGTGTTCTCGCTCCATAAAGGTCCAAACTTGTGATTACGGCCTCAGCTGTGTTTATGAATGCTTCCCACTGTGTTGTGTGGACAGTAAAGGCAACACTCTCAGGTCAAGACGTGAGTGGAATAAATGGATACCTCCAAAAACGACTGGACAGACATTTAACTAATCAGAGAACTTGGGGTAATGCCAACAAACATCAACTGAACATGTAGTTGAGCGATTTAAAAAAACACACATAACCAATCAGAAAAACAAAGCATTACATAAAGATAAAAATAATAAATAACTGCTGCTAATAAAAAAAATCTCAGAGATGTTTCAAGTGGTGCATTAGCAACAGATCCATGTCCATGTTGATGCTGAGTCTAACATGATCTCGTCACTTTTCTTTAACTGCTAAACCAAAACTATCTTACAAATCTACATTTATGTCAAAATGTTCAAACTGAAATCTGTGGTCAAAAGGTTTTAAAGAGAATACGTTACAGTAAGGTGCTGCTAATCACCAGGCCTTGACCTAGCAGTAATTTGACTGGTTTGCTGGTCTGGAGCATTCAGTGTTAACAAACTGCCCAGAAAAGACATAAGCAATAATTTTGGAGAAGCAACAGTTGGCGCACATCAATCAGAGACGGTTATACAACTTTGATAAAGATGATTCAGTCGAGGAGCGGAGGTGCCATAACCTGCCTCTCCAAATGAACTTTAACAGATCCATCAAGAGGAGCTTCCACAGAAAACGATCATTTGGTGAATCACTTTCCAGCAACTGACTTGAAGATTTATTTTTCTTCCAATGAGAGAAATTCTGTTTACATTAGTAACACTACAACAGTCACTTCAGTGTCAAACCTAAAACAGCACGATCTTAGAAACTCGATAGAAACTTTTGTTGGTTTGTCAGTTTGATGTTGACAAATTAGCCGTGTGCTTTCTCAATTCTATTTCACATTGACCTTTTTATGCTTCGTTTTTACCTTTCGCTGTGGTTTAAAGACTAACTGTATGTCAAGAAGGCTGAGAGAGACGGGACATTTTGGGAGAAATGTCCACCCAAATCCCAGACAGGATGAAAGAGGCTCATGTTTATGATAAAACAAAGGCTTGTATTTACCTTCCTGCTCTCCTCTATTTGTCTCAGTCTTTCTTTTTCCTGCTTCTCTCTTTCCATTCGTCTGCGAACCTGAAACAAACACAGTCAAACATGCTCTGTGTAAATCCAAATATCCGGGTTATGAATGACCAACACTGGACCGTTGTGGATGCTGTTCTCACCCTCTCTTCTCGTCGAGCGCTCCATTCATCTTCCTCTGATGCTTGGTCTTCACAGATGTTGTCAGACTTCCCCAAAAACTCATAGTCTTCCTCTTTACACAGGCCCCTCATCGACTGAACCAGACACACCTCATCATCATTTCAATGTGTATACAACCTTTTTTCTTTTTACTGTTGATGGCCATTGCTAGTCAACATTTCCTCGATGTTTTTACTCACCTTAGACATGGGGATTTCATTAAAACGCTTCAGATGTGTCATTTCAGTCCAGACTGACATTTACTTTCAAATGTGCACTCCTCAGGTTTAAAAGGGGATTGATCAGCCTCGATAACAGTTCCTCTATTTCTCTGAGAATAAACCGAACCATCGATGCGTCTCCAAACAAACACTTTCTGATCCGAGTCTTGGAGTGTCTTATAGAGTGACGCCAGGCCGCAGTCATTTCCACAGGACGGTGACAGAAGTGCCACTGTGCCACTAATAAAAACAAGCAGCCACTGCAGCACAATGCATTTATTTAATTAGATGCACTATTTATCTCAGCTATGTTTGAGAAGGGCTTGAATAGGAGACATTTTCACCAGTCAATAACAAATGAAATGTGCCAGTGACTATACATTGATCTTTCATAAAAACGTGTATAAAAGGTTATTTGATTTACAATATGTGTTTCCATTAGAGTTAAAGCATGTTTACTTTGCATTAAGCCTACACTGTCAACATGAGGCTTCTTTTTTACAGGTTCTTTCAGTCCTTAGGGACCAGGTAAAGACATCACAGCCTCTTATCTTAATGAACAGGCCTTTCAGCAGGAAGTTAACGGCATGTTGACATCTATAGAGGGTTTCCACTGAACCCTCTCAGCGCTGAAGGATTTATGGAAAACAGTGCAGTTTTATCAGATGGACATGAGCCCTGCTGGAGACCACTGTGGTTCATTGTACTCAGACTGTTTCACTGACAGCATTCGGCTTGCACTCAGTTCATTGGTGAAAGTTGTGTGTTTTGTTTTAAGAGACACTTGCCTTTGATTGAAATGGCACAGGGGGCAGTGATGGAAAGCAGATGTTTAGCTGTCACAAACACTTATTTAACATTTACGTATTGTTCTACATAACAAAACACATTTGAAGTTTTTTTTTTACTGTAATTGTACTGAATCATATCTTTCAAAATCCACCCAAAACATTTTTGAATCGTATTGTAACTGTGGCAAAAAATATGTGCCGAGTATTTTTACACCTAATGCAGTACAATGGTCTTGGTCTCAGGACTACTTTGTATAGATCTTGATTTCTTCTTGGTCTCAATCCCTAAAAGTCTTGTTGTTGTCTTGGTCTCAAACACCAAGACCAACCAAGACCACAAATTATAAATACGTCTGTTTTTAGGACTGAATAAAAACTTTGATAATTTTAAAAATCTTGTTCTAACTTTGCCTCCTTCACCAAACACTAACCTCCATGAGCTTTGGTAAAAAATTGGACTTTTTAACTGTTTGTATCTATTACAGTTTATCATACACTGGTTCTGGCCTTGGCTTATCTTTCCTGACGTGGTCTTGACTTGGTCTCTTTAGGTAAATGTCTTTTAGTGTGTTTTTTAATTGTCTCAATACTCTGGTCTCGGACATGTCTTGACCTCAGTCTTGACTATAATCTACATCCAGCCTGACCAGCCATTATAATGTTTGTTTTTTTCTTCTTCAATACAATTAGCCTGGTCTCTGGTCTTGGACAACCCAAATCTTGTGGGTGGGCCTGATTTCCGTCTAACGTGAGGGGAATTCATACATTTAGAGAAAGTAAAATGGCTGACGTCAGCATCTGCTCCATAAATCTCAAGTTTATTTGAGGTGAGAACAGCCTGTTATATGTACCAGTTCTCTATAGGAGCCTTGATCTGAACAGAGAAAGTTAACGACAAAGCTCTTGCCCCACATCAAAGGAAAGTGCATTACATGTTTAGGAATTGAACTTTACGAGGTGTGAGCTGTTCAGATGGTCATTAGTGCACGGCATCTGCACATTTTATAGGCTCTTAACCTGCGCCTACTCGAGGAAAAACACACGTCTGGTCGACATCACGTAAATTACACTCTTTTGTGGTAAGAGTTAAAGCTACAAACGTGTAAGGCATCTATGGCTCCCACACGTCACACCTTCACACAGTCTCTGAGCATTTGGCACCTGTAACATCAGTCACTGACTTTAGACCAACACTCATCCATCTGTTTTGATTCACTCAGCACTGTGACCATGTTAATCTAGTACTCTGTGGGCATCCATTCTGACAGCTGAGAGAGAAAAGACTGATTGTTTTTGTTGTGTGGAGACTGTATATTATATAAGAGCTAATAAATCTGTTTCTGGTGAAGTTAATGTGTTCAAAGCATGTAAGTATTGTGTATAATTCTGTGTTAATACATTATTCACTCGTGTGTGCGCTACAAACTGAGGTGACTCATTAAAATGTGTGCAATAATCAAGAATAATCATGCAAAGAGGTGTTAATTTCAGGGTTCACTTAAAAATAAATTGAGAGTGATGTTTTTAAGTGGACCCAGAGCACATTCAAAACTTTCCAAATGTTTTCCAGGAAACTAACAACTTTGATTAAAGTTGACTAAACAGGGCTGGTGTGACTGGGGCAGTAGATCACAGCTGTGTTATAGCAAACGTGTATTGTTTTCGATGGTGGACTATAATCTGTGGATGAAGTCAAATGTGAGTGGGCCGCTGGGTGGTGACCTGGACTGACTCTGGGA
Source organism: Rhyacichthys aspro (assembly GCA_036850595.1). Taxonomy (NCBI): domain Eukaryota; kingdom Metazoa; phylum Chordata; class Actinopteri; order Gobiiformes; family Rhyacichthyidae; genus Rhyacichthys; species Rhyacichthys aspro. The sequence continues at coordinate 27,077,211 of CM072159.1, read as the reverse complement.
CAGCTCCTGTGGTGACGGACTCTTAACACGGCCTGGGTCTCAGCCTCTGATCCCTGGCCCTAAATCTCACGAGGCTTTAGTCTTTCTGCCCCAGAGCTACCCCAGCAGCAGGTTCAGCTCCATCAGCTGGGCACTCACTGCACTGCAGGACCACAGAACAGTATTTACCAACTCAGTCTGTGTAATAACAATCTAGGAGTGGTATATTATTGATAGTCACTATGTTGTGTTTAGAAAGTGTTTAGTGTTGTTTCTCACATAAGTCTCACTGTTTTCTCTGTGACAGAAGGTAAAGTCACTTTTTCTCAGTGTAAACAGATGTAGCCAGTGCTGGAATAGACTCTTTAGTAGAATTTTCCGCTGCCATTGATTCAGTGTTGACAACATTGAGTCAATGAAGCTGACCAACGATTGTTCCTTCTTCGAAAACTGAAGAGTGTCCCAAAAGCAGGGATGTCCTGTTTTTTTCAGGCAGTGATAGAGAGTGTCCTCACATTTTCTGTTTCAGTTTGGTTCAGAAGCTGATGACAAAAAGCAATTGAACAGAACTGCATCAAGAATTATGGGCCAAGATCTGCAGAGTATGACTGATATTTATTATTTCTTCCATTGTAGAGTTAGGGCAGAAAATGAGAGGCCCTTCACATCCAGTAAACACACTTTTTATTTATTTATTTGGTGGTGACAGATACAATGGACATTATCTAAGTAGTAAGTAAGTCAGTCAGGCAGGATTTGTTAAGCCAAACAGACACTTTCTCAAGACTTTGTGTTAATTTACTGCCAATTACAGCAGGGTTTTTGCCACAGACTTCCACAGACTCCTCTGAGTCATCTGAAGGACAACACACCAGACACTTTCTTGTATTGTTTTTAATCTGTGTATGTTTTTATACTTTCTTCTTATTCTTCATGGCACACAGACTCCATTTCTCAAGCACAGTTAGTTTGTGGCTGAGAAGCAGAAGAAGAAAAACGCAAAGTCCTTACTTTAAATAATTCCTTTTATTAGCCGTATTTGCACAAGGAAAACATGGCCCAGGTCAAAGTTTTTAGTTTCTGTGGTTAAGCTGTAGCTGTAGCCATTTATTACATGTTTTATTCCTTCTAAGACAAAAACACAAATCTTCCACTCGGTGCTTGTAAAAGTCAGTATATACATTGAGTCTTGTGGTAGCTCGAGCCTGTGATTAAAACAGCGTCCTTGTGTGAAGCAGTAAAATGAATGAGCGTCCTCGTGGCGATCAATCCACTTCCAAGACCAGAGATGACAGTCTGTGTTTCTCTAAACAATAAACATTCGGTTTTATGACCAAAAGTGGGGCACTGAAGCTGTGAGAGAATGGGACGGAGAGTTATTTTCAGTGACCGGGTTGTGACTCCACTTCAGCTTAAACTAAAATAACATTATGTCAGAGAGTTATGGGAACAGGGCGAGCATGTAGAGGTTCCCCTGTTGTATTAGTGAAGCTGGGAGATCACTTTTCCACTTTAAACCTCTGTCTGATGTGAGCCACGGGGAACCGGAGCAGTAACGTCGAAAGGGACTCTTTGGACAAACATCTAAAGGGCTGAAAGATAACACTCAGATACAACCCGTACTCTGCTGAGAGACTGATACTGAAACAAGCAGCAGTAAAACGTATAGACGACCGGCTGTGAAAACAGTTTACACTTTGTACTATCATTTTTCAAGGCAATAGAGAAGTGTGATAGTCAGTGCTGTGGATATAAGCCATGTGATAAAAACAAGTTGAGCCATTCAAGTCCCTACGTCCATAAACTCACCAGAATAATCAAAAACCTCAGGGTGGAAGGCTTTTTTTAACCTGCTGTCTTTTAATGAGGTTTAATGAGTTTTTATATAAATTTTTTTCTCAAATTTCATCACACATACAGTACTATTTCAGGAGAGTCTTCCATATGGCTAAAATCCAATTATTATTATTATTTTTTTTAACTTTTAAGAAATACCGAGCTTCCTCTTAGAATACTGCTGCATTCATGTGTTCTTGGTATTTAACAGTGTATTTATTAAATAGAGAAAGGGAATAATGTTAATCTTGACCTGTTTGTAGTGTTATATAAGTGTATAAATTAGCTGCTCATTACATATGTGTAACAATTGAATCATTTGTGAAAGTTAACATCCTGACTTTCAACCTTGTCTGGGGTCCAGGAATTACAGTCGAACTAAGATGCTGACATTTTAAAAGTCTATTTTGCAGTTGGATTAAATCAAGCTCCCAATCTACATCGAATGTACCTGTACCTGAATGTACCTGAATGTACCTGTACCTGAATGTACCTGTACCTGAATGTACCTGAATGTACCTGTACCTGAATGTACCTGAATGTACCTGTACCTGAATGTACCTGAATGTACCTGTACCTGAATGTACCTGAATGTACCTGAATGTACCTGTACCTGAATGTACCTGAATGTACCTGAATGTACCTGTACCTGAATGTACCTGAATGTACCTGAATGTACCTGAATGTACCATGTTTTCATTCATAAAAGTAATTTCAGAACTATTTTCATGTTGTGTCTGAACAGAGACTTAAAATACCATATTTTAACACGGCATTTGAAAAATCTGTGTCTTTGACTCAACTAATAATTAATTATATGACATATAAGCCACCCTGTGTAACGTTTATCCAGTAGAGGGCCCAGATCCATACAGACTCTCTGTGTTGTTTCCACATTGACGAAGAGAGACTATCCACCTGGACAGTTTGGAAGGATGTCTTCTGAAACAGTAGGTCATTTTAGTGTATTTTGTACAAATAGGGCTCTCTCAGGGTCCAGTGTATTGGCCTGTCTCTGCTCCCTTTAAAGAGCGTATCACTGATGTAATGTCTGTGCGTCCTGGCAAAAATCACACTGGAGGTTTCTGTCCAGCTGAAGGTACTGTATCAGTGAGATAGACCTGATTGTACTGATGTAATGTCTAAGAACCATTATATGATCACAGCAACATATATTTTGGGGTTAAAAGTTACACAGACTGGCTTGAAAATAACAAAGAAATAAAACACAGTACTTAAGACAGCGTGTACTAAAACAAAACATCAAATAAAAGCAAATAAAATGAATAAAGGTTCAGCTCAACTTGTGTCAAAGTCAATGCAACAAAGTGGGCTTTTAGTGAGGATTTCCTAGACTAGACTGGGTCTGAAGACCTGGTTTTCCAGAGTCTTGTGCAGCTCCAGCCAAAGCCCCGTCTTCTCTGGTTTTCAGCTGTTTTCTTGGTTCAACTAAGAGCAGCTGGTGTTTAGCCCTCACTGTTCTTTTGAATATAATTGTGAATAATACATTTTTCCTTTGGAACACTGTGTTTCCACGTTTCCAGAAATGTAACCATAATAATTTTAGAAACACAAACTGAAGAATAACAGCTTTTCATGTATTTTCATTTATTCTGACATCTGCAGCTGTCTACGGCTCGTCTGACTAAATTATTCAACAGCTTTCCCAAAACTGTAAAGTCCATGTGTTTTATTTCCATATTTACTCGAGACACGGTAGAATAGAAGTACTTAAAAAAAAGCTGAATGAACTGATACAAAGTGCCCAGTGGAAATGAGAGGCTGACAATGAGAGACTGAGGATGGGGTGAGTCCATTTTGATTGAAGATGGAGAAGAAGAAATGAGCCCTAATTGCACAGTGTGACTGGGGCAGGTGAGCTACAGCAGGAAAGTGGTTATAATTAGAAATAAACTTTGTGAACAATGGAGAACCAGCATGTCTGTTTATAAGCATTAACTACAGACCCAAACCAAATAGTCTCCGCTCACTGATGGATTGAGTTTAGTTGTTCTTTTGATTTTTTTTGTGGCATTGATTGTCCTTGGTCTGCGTCTAGTTTATATTCACGCAAATTCCAAAGTCCAAGGCATGACTAATTGTTTCTAAAATATTTTTTCAGGAAGCTCTCAATATTGCCATTGGCTACGACCAGGAAGTCTCCACAATCCATCAATATGTCACAGAGCTCTCTGTTGTTCTAACAGTTTAAACGGAGAGTATTTTGTAAAAAGTGGAGGTAACCTGTTCCCTGTGGTGGGTATATTTACAGTACCGTGATTCAGATTACACAAAAAAGATAAGATGTAGGGCAGAGCCATGTGAAAAGCAGCTATTTCAAGAGAAAGACAAAAAATCATATGTTGGATGTTATCATTACTTAATGAAAAGGTGTATTTTTATTTCATCTGGACTGAGGGAATATACATGAGTGAACACCTCTTCCTCTAACCGTCCTTCTGTATTAAATAAAGGCTTCAACAGAACATTCACAAACATACAGCTTTTTGGTTCATGGTTGAGTCTAAGACACAAATGTCAAACTCAAGGCTCTTTGTAATGTTTTATGTTGCCCTTCAATACATTTAGAAGGTGACATTTTTGGCACTAGGTTTTATTCATTTGATATGAGCATGTTTTAGATGGATTTGATTTTTGCTACAGAGATAAGTAACTAAAACATGTTCAAATCCAACTAAAACCTGTTCAAATCTGACTAAAACTTGTTGAAATCCAACTAAAACCTGTTTCCATAAAAGGAGGAAATTATTGTTTGTGTGATAACCTTTGTAAGACTCCAATAAAGATGAAATCTCACATTCAAAATTTAATAAAAGCTTCCAATTGTCACCATCTCCAGCCACTGTCTTCAGAAAAATCGCTGCCTATTCTCCATCAAAATTTTGCACCACCCCGTCTCCAGGAGCAATGGCAGGCTAATTGGGTCTGTAAACTTTAATAGCAACAAACCCCAAAAACTACTATTACAGCAAGTGTGTGTTTTGTATTTGACACATGACGTGACTGATATTTTTTTTCTGTTCCTCATTTAAACAGCCCCCACTACAGCACCATAATGTGTCCTTTAGAGTTCCTAACACATGAGTATATTTTCCTTTTCCTTGTTGGAGAAAGTTTGAATATCTGTGTGTACATACTTAACCAGACAAGGGTCACTTTACTTCATTAAATTCAACACTAAGTCATGTTTCCTTTTGGAGATCTCCGACCGGGACGATTGAGCCCACTTTGAACTGTGCGCCAGATAAACACACAAATCAGTCTGTGAGCAAAGGATTTTAAAACACAACATGACCCCGCTGTGCTGTAAGAACAATCAGCACTTTGACACTTTGAACAGGCGTGAACCAGGACAAAAACGTGGAAAAGTTGTTCCGTTGCATAAACAGTTCAAGGAAAGCCATAAGTCGTGTTTCCATAAGATAAATGCTATACAGACATAGCATTTCCATGAAGTGCAAAGAGTCAGATAAACTTTGCGTGTTGCTGGAGAATATGGGCTTTGTTAATATCCAATGTATTATCGATTGTGGTAAAATAAGTAAAGCTGGTAAAAGTAGCAGGTATTTATTGTTTTGGTTCAGAACATTACAAAAAAATAACGCAATTGTTAATTTGATGCAACGCCCACTTGTAAGAGATTTCCGATGATTCCTGGAAAAGAGTAAATGTGTGATTTGCAGATTTAAATATTCTGTAAGGTTTTAAATTACACAAGTTCACTCAAATTAACTTTTCAAATAGTCCAAGTTATGAAGCACAAATGAATGTATTGGTAATGCACTTTAAATTGCTGTAGTTTATAAAGGTTTCTCATTTAAGTTATTTTTAAGGAGTTTGTCAAATCATTTTTTCATTCATAGACTGTCGTAGTCAGTTTTGAAGTCTGAAAAATCCAAAATCAACACTTTTCTATTTAAAACCTTTTTAGAATTTACATGCTATAAAAAGTTAAAGAATGCAAAGTTAAATGATGTATTGGTTTGTTAAAGTTGTGCTATTAATTGTGATTAATTACAGCCAGATTAGTTATAATTGGTTTGTTTTTGTTTTTTTTGATTAATTCACATCCCTAAAAATACATAATTCAAGATCAAAATGTTAGACATCTGTTATAACTCTGATTTAAAAAAATTATAATCACATCCTGATAATATGCTTTGCTTCTTGAAAAAATAGATGATTGGATGAAAATACACCAGCATCATGTGATTATTACAGAAAAATGTTGAGTAGTGTCTGAAGCTGTTCACTAATAGAGTCCAGTAAAGAGTGATCCAGTATAATCCAGTAAATAGTGAATGTAGTGAGTGAAGTGTTTGGGAGTTGCTGTTTTATGCAGAAGTGTTGTTGTATAAACAGCACCAGACGAAGGTCAGCCTTAGTTCCCGACAGACTCCATAGAGACAAACATCTAAAAACACAGACCTGTCACATTAATTTCACTCTTAAAGAAACGCTGATGGCAGTGGGAGGTGATCCAGGCCCGGGGCAGGGCACACACAAAGACTTCTTTGATGGGGTTTGGCACATGTTGATGGTTGGAGGAAGACGATTGGCCGCTGAAGAAGCACATATCCGCTCATCACACTGCAGTCACAGCTGCTGGCATGACTGCTCTCAGTATTTTTAGTTTGGGGGGGGTTCTGGTGCAGGCTATAATAACAATAACCTTTATTGAAAACATGTTGGCATCCATGTGGCAGCCTAATACTCCTCCTGCTGTAAGATTATAAAGTGTGTTTCATATTTGCTGGTCTTCATGTGTGTCGCTGAATGTTTGTGTTGCTCTGTTGGTGGAGAACCCCATGTTATTTCCAAAACAGGAATGTACATTGTTGAGTTTATCCGCCATTTCCCCGCAGTGGGATTAATAAAGTCCTATCAGATCTTATCTCAGGTGAGGTACTGTGTGCAGACTGATCACATGTGTGAGTATGCTCAGTCACTAACGCATTGGCAGTTAAAGCCACTTTTTATGTTTCCACAAGAAACCGATGCCAGTCAACCTAGTGTCCCATTTACCCTCCACCAGCAAAACAGTAAAAAGCCACTTTCCTTTTTAAGCAGAGTTTCTGTATGCTAACCGACTGTGTGTATGTGTCACGTATTATATGCACATCAAACAAGATCTACACACAGTGGAACAAAAGTAACGATGCAGGAAAAGAGAAATCAAAAATGAAAATGCATGTTGCTAACTTTTATTGTTGCATTGTTTTTGCACATACTTCTCTTCAAACCTAATCATATCATTTGTAATTGATCTGCCATAACGCTGAGCTGTTGGAGCCTTGAGCGTTCCTGTGTGTTCCTCCACTGGTACAAAGCCATACTTTAATGATAAGTTCTGCAGCAAATTGTGGTGGTTCAAGGCTTGTTTCTTTTTTGTTCCATTTTAAAATCCATTCACTTTTCTCTTTTATTGCCCTAGCAATGTCCTGTCATTCGGTTCATTTCTTTTTATTATCAAGTCCAGTACAGCAGCCAACAAATAAAGCCCTTTAACACTAATGCAGGAGCACACTACACACACTGAAGTTCTCTCTACATGTGAGTAGGGAAACCATTAGCGCTGTATTTATTTGTTTTAGGAGCTCCCGACAGAACAATCCATTTCATCAGTTTCACGCCTCGTACACCCGTTAACAAACACAGAGGGTGGTCAGTGCCACATTTAACTCCAGATGTTAACACGTTCACCGTAGTTAAAAGACGACCTTCCACATCAGGAAATTTCACCTGCCAGTCGTTTGTGTTCAGAGCCGTTTCTCATTTCCTCCACTTCCTCTTCGTCCTCCCGGGGTCGTGTGCGCACAAGACGCCCATTGTCGCCCAATTAAGCGTCTCCGTGTGGGGCGGCCTCTGTCAACCGCTGCCAAAGTCAATACCCAACACTGAAACTGAACAGTTCCTTAAGATTGAGTGTTTTGTCTTTTGGTGTTGTTTTTCCACTGTGTTCCTGTGCCAAGGTCCGCTGCCAGCTTGAACTCTGCGTGACTGATTAAGAGGCAAACAAGTTCTGTGATTTACGATGAACGTCTGAGCCTCAAATGCAGCAATGTTTGGGTTGACACTGAAACGTCTGCTTTTGCTAATCCTCACTTAAATAGGTCAATGACAGGAATGCACAAAGCTTGAGTTGTAGATATATGACAAAATACCGTCATGTTTCCTGAAAGGTTTGACATATGTAACGGACTGAAAAATATCTCCACATACGTAGCTTGAAAATTAATTCACCATCATGGCTATTTTTGGGCGAGGACTGTATGAGGACCATATTTGGACGTGTGTCTCGAAGGCAGTTAAAACGTGGTATTAGTGGATTTCTCAAAGCACTTTTGAGGAATGTCTGAAGTTGAAGGAAGCGCTCGCTCTGGGTACGACCTGGCCTCTCCGAAGCACCCTTTAATCCTCACAGAGTCTCAGCGTTTGGCATGAAAGCAATGAAATATATGTCCGACATGTTTCCCATATGAGAGGTAAATCCTTCATGTTTATCCATATGAGAAAACTCAAGTGTTTCAAATGTAACAAATGGGTTTCCTAAATATACCGTACTGCTCTTTTAATCACCCACCGTTGAGTTATTGGCCACAGCTGTTGTAAGTTAAATAATGTCAGATAAGGCCGCATTTGGAGACTAGTGCTACAGTGATCTTTTGACCTCTGTTAAGCCGACAGCTCGCTAAAGTGGGCTAATGCTAAGATTTGTGCAGTCATTACTGTAATATACTCTAATACCACTCAATATATAGTATATGTTGAAAAGGAGTTTGACCTGACATTGTTAAAAAGTCTGTGATATTTATGATCAAATACAGGCAATATTAAGTATACTATTTGGGCTTTTGCAGTTCTTCTGTTGTTGCTCATTGACAAAGTGCAATATATGTAAATGTATCTTTATTGAATTAAATCTACCATTAAGTGCATGGTTAAAAATGAATGTGTTGGTACACTCACAAGAGAATGTGAGATATCCATTTATTTGGTAAAGTATTAGTTGTCATTTATTGTGGCCTTGTAAAAGTGAGGGGCAGCGACCACAGCTGCCACATTTTTTTTGTACATTTGACTGACTACTTCGTACTGTACACACTTGATTTAATTTGATTAACCACAACCCCAAAATGATTTTTGGTGAGGCTCAGCTGTTGGAGTGTGGACTTGAATCCCAGATCAGGCTAATTTGTCTGCTTACTTTTTAGTAAAGGCAAACAATTGCCAAAAACATAAAGACCAAAAATAAAGGAGATTTTCTTGTAAGAAAAAAAAAAAAGAAAGACATTTGATTCACACTTTTGTTGACAAACATGTGTGACCTCTGACATTGAGCAGGACCTCAGCTGTGGAAGAGATCTCAGTGCTTTAGTTAAAGACAGGTCTAAAGACCAGACTGAGCAGAAGAAATCCAGCGATCCGTCTTTAGGCCAATGTCTGTCAAGTCGCTGTTGTCCAGTGCTGAAAGAATCCTATTTCCTTCAATAATCCCTGGTTCTTTTCTTGTCTGTCAAGCATGAACAGGGATACCAGCCAAGAGCCTAAAATCTAAGCCAAGCAGCTTGTTAGGCTTCTGCTATTAGGAGGATAAGTGATGAGACTGTCAGAGGATATGTAGTTACACATTTAGTAAAACAATCAGACAAATCCACCCAGAATGCTTGTTTAAATCATGCATTCATGGAATCCTTCATAAAAATCAGGTTGGTCTCCTTTGTCACGTTGTTTTGTTCATACTTCCTCGGACCAGCTGGCCGCGAGGCAAGTTTGGAAGAGAAAAACATGTCCTCTGAAATGGTGGGTCATTTTAGTGTCTTTTGTACCAATATAACTGGCTTGGGTCCAGTGCATTGGTAGCAACAAGCTCCTGAAGCTGTATCAGCACAAAGCAGATTGGACTGAACATGAAAGCTAAATGTTGTTGGACTGGAACTGGACTGTCTAGGCTGAGACAGAAAAGAGGACAGTGGACAAAAGTGATAAACTGTGGGAAATGAAAGGCTTTGAACAGAGTGGCTCAGGTAGGCACATGTTTTTGTTTCAGTTTTTTATATTCAAGTCCAGCAAATTGCTCTTTTGTCACATGTTACTGTTACTATTGCTAATAACAGTATTTTCTAACTGTGCCTTCTCTGTCTTCTAGGATTCAAAGTGCAATTTAGGTTAATGCCCATTTGTTTTTTTCCACAAACTGTGCCATAAATCAAACACTTTGACAACTCTCGGGAGGTAATGGGTTCTTTCTATGAACTTTGTCCTTTTACAGTGACTTACACCTGAAGGGTTTGAAATGTAAGTGTGTATTCTTTGAGCGACTGAAGATGTGGCTGCTCTGCTCTGGGACTGGGTTAAGCTGCTCTGAGAATATGGGAGATTACTGCCTCAAATCCCAGCTCTGCATGAATGTACATCTCCTTAGGGCAGCTTTACCTCTGCGTAAAACCCCTGGGTCATTACAAACTGCACTTTCTACCCATTCACTCAGATTGATAACCTGCTTCAGACTCAGAGGTGAGAAGTGGGGATCGAATGAACTCGTTTGAGGAGGAAAATGCAGAGTGAACGGCATCTTGACTCTGACTCGAGCTGCACTGACATGGCTGGCATTCACACCAGACTTTGTGCTCTTTATTATTATCATCAAAACCTGCAGCCAACAACATGAAGACTTCAAAGAGAGATAAACTGTGGAGATAGACCTGTTTATTTGAAGACCTGACAGGGCAATACCTGACATGCCAAATACTTTCTGTGGTATGTGGACTCCAAACTACTAATATGCAAATTTGTTTTGTGCCTTAATGCTATTGGTCTCTCTTTGGTTTACGTTGGCACCCCTCAATAGGAGTAAACTGAGCCCTATGTTTTGAGATATTGGCTTTTGAGTCCTCCCCAAACAAACTGGACTTTACAATAAAAAGAAAAGAAAAGAAAAGGAAGAAATTTGGAGTTTAATTAAATTGGACCAAACAAGGCTGCTGTGAATGCACTCTAAAACATTTGGACTAAGCTCAAGAGGGCTGGCAACTGTTCTGCAACATAATACTAAATAATACTAAATACATAATGCTAAATAAATAAATACTCGGCCAGTGCATTTGGACACAGAATGATTAGCCTCTGTATTCATTTAAATCATGAAGAATGGTTATAATCCAACACTCAGGACAATAAAGTCTCAGCTTCATGTGGCTTCAGTAAAATAAAGAGTATAAAGACAAGGATGCTGTGTTTGTGATGGTAGGAGTTTTAATGATTGATTGGAGCGTGGCATCTCGCTGAAGAGCCTCTGGCCTCAAAGGAGAATGCAGGCTTTTTCCACAACCTAATGTTTTTGAACTTCTCAGAAATCACAAGACGATATTATCAGGTTGGACTAATAATCCAGATAGAGACACCAACACGACAATACACAATGAACGCTGGAGAAATGTGTGACCCAAATATGAATGGGCAGTTTTCCATAATGTCTAATGAAAAAACAGGGTCTTGAAAGGCGACCAAAGACAGTCCTCTGAGTGTTTTACGATACAGATTCATTGTTTTTAATTAGAAGAACAGGGTGAATCGTGGTGTGTTCAAGAGCGAGAGGCTGGAGTATATATATATATGTAATATGTATTGCGACATATAACAGCTGTAGCTTATTTCTAGCTTTCTAAACTGCAGCAGTCGCCTAATCACTCACTTTAACGGACTCACTATTTACAGAAAAAATCTCCCACATATTTCCCTGTAACTGTTACCATTAATATTGTGCATGCTGTAATATATGTTTATGTTGACGTGACAAGTTCCAGCTAGACATGTCTTATCATGAGATGATAGCCCTGCAGCACACTGTTATAGTGTCTTTATAGTTCACTTTTCTGGGACAATAAACAAGGAGACGTCCAGGAAGCATCGGGAAATATTCCTTTGAAAAAGTGTGAAGAGAAAGGGGAGGGTCTTTGCTTAAAGCTGATGCCTTCATGACCTAAGAAAATGAATGGACTAGCACCGGCACAGTTTATAAGTACAGTACCATATACATATAAATAAGTTTAATAATACTGTATAGGCCAACACATTTCAATCATAAAATTATTATTATATGACAATGAAAGTATTTTATCTGCATTTTTTTATTTTTTTATTATATGATTATATTATATATATATATGTTTTATGTAATGATTTATTTGCTTTCTGTTAATTTTATGTACTGTTACTGTAAAGCACTTTGTTTTCCCTTTTTTTCAAAATTTTTTTTTAAAAATAAACTTGCCTTGCCTTGCCATAATACAACTGAGTCTGTCTAAGTTTGTGTTGAAAGAATGGACACACATAGACTGCTTCTCTACCAGTGTTTTTGTAGAACTTTCTATTGATGTAAGTCACATATTTGTTAATAAAATAAGGTATATCTGTATGCCCACATATACTTTACTCCTAATTATTGTTGCAACCTGGCTGTCTCAAAGCACACTTTTTTTCTGCTATCCCATCTCTTTTATCCAATCAGAAGAGTGTCCATGAATAAATCTAGTATGAGATAAACAGCTGGATTTGATTAGTAGCCATAGTATTAGTACATTTTTTATTTTTATTTTTTGTGTGTGTTTTGTTTGAGGTCAGTGAGTTACTGCTCTCAACTACTGCTTTGGCTGTGTGTTAAATGCCATGTTAAATGCAAAATCTCACAGAAAATTGCCCAAAATGAGTCACTCACTCGCCGTGTTAGATGTAACTGGACGTAAACATATCCCCTTTGACGAACACAAATGCAAAAGTGAACGTGTTACGTAAACATTAGCATCAAAGCAGTGACAGTAGACTTTATATGAAGGAAAAACTTTATTCCTGAAAAGCAGTTCATTTTGACACAACACAGTGGTCTTTAAAGTGTTCATTATTGCTGTGACTGACACTGATGACGACTCATACTTCAGCGTAACCTGAAACGTGTTGTTGTCACGCTATCGTCTGTTACACATCACTGTCCAAGCAGAGGCACGTAGCGTCTCATCCACTCGACATGCTTTACCCTGGACACACTCCACCTCTGCTCCGCGCTCTGGAATCTCTTCATGACTGATCTGTATCTTTGACAGACACCTCACTTACTTCTGCCGCTGCCTCACTGCACTTTTTATTGATTTCCAGCATCTCCCTGTGACCTGTCTTTGAATTACTGTCACTGGTCTCCCACTGGACGCTGTTTAACGTCACTGAATTTGACTTCAGCAGAATGATTATTGCCATGCCATTTATTTTATTCTTTCTAAATGTCACCAACATGTCAGGACTGCTGTTAGAGTGGTTCTGATTTACTGGATGCAATTGAAAACACAGCCTTTCTTAATAATTTGGTAAAAGTGCAGTGCATATTGACCTGTACTGTGTCTGTTTTGAGTGTGGGCTTTTAGGTTTTCATCAAGGCCTGCGCTTTTGGTACCACTTTACAATAAGACTATAGCAAAACTACTTTCAGAGTTTTAGGAAATTCATGCTTTGACGTATATAGTGTTGGTTGTGTTTATTTAAAAGGTCTCAGTTGCAGAATAACACTCTGCATTTGTCTGGAAAAGAAAACATTTAAACATCCTTTACTACCCTTTCCACTCCGTCTCTGTGCTGGTTTTGGTTTCTGAACCTAATCAGGAACCAACAGTTCTGTTTGTACCAGATATATATATTATATGGAACCTGAAAAGTCAGATTCCAAACCAGACTGTATCTGTTTATGTGTTAGGTGTAATTTCCTCAAAATCTGATGAACTCTGCAAGGGAATTAATGTAAGTATATTGAGCTAAATGAAAACGAAATGGAGAAAACGGTTTTGCATCAGTTTGTGGATGACACCAGAATTTCAACATAAATTAGAGACTGTTGTTGAAAAAACAACAACTATATTCTGTGCTCAGCAGAGTTAGACACTGAACCAACTTTTTAAAAAGTTAAAAGTGTGATTTGTCAGAGATTGGATAATCACATCAGCGGGGCTCTTCAGGGCTGAGTTAATTGGCAATAATCAAACATTTTCTTAAAACACTAACTCTAGGATTAGAGCAATTAGACAATATCTAACCTTCCTTTCCTCTCTAAAATACTTGAAAAAATTGTTTGCAAATCAATTTTGTGACTTTTTAGGTAGCAATAATGTAATTTGGTAGATCCAGCCCACCTCAGCACAGAGACTGGTTAAAGTGACAAAAAAATTACCTTTTATTTGCGTCAGATAAGGCTCTTCTCTGAGTACTATAGGCTTATCCCTGACTGCTGCATTTGACACACTACATCACATTTTATTATGAAGACTACAACAATTAAAAAGCAGTAAAGTATCTGCATTACAATGGTTTAATATAATCTGATAGATCTCAGATTGTACTAACACTGAATCTTCTGAACCTACTATTGTTGGTTATGGAGTCCCCCCAGGTTCTGTGCTTGGGCCATTACTATTCACCTTATACATAGTCCCCATTGGCGAAATGAATCGGAAACACTGTACATTTCCACTGTTACACAATTATACTTTTCAATAGAATCAGAGTAAACCAACCATGACTGTGTACTATTGTTTATCATTTGAGTGGTTCAGAAATGGCAGCGGACAATGCAAACTTGTATTGTCATCTTGCCAAATAGTGACACTCGGGAGTTTGCAACCAATTGTTATTGTGTCTTGTGTAAACCTTTTATAGACCCATTATAAAGGAACCTTATTGTAAAGTGGTACCCAGATAATACAATAATAACATCACAAATGTCTGACCTCAGTTGAGCCTGTGTTAAAGCTGCACAGTGGGAGCCAAGTCCCTCCAGATACGTCCTGTGTTCACTCAGCATCAGCCTGGCACCTCATTGATTTCTGCTGCGCAATTATAATGATAGATTGGGCTTTGATGACACTGTTGTAACCTCATAACCCCACAATAGTACTGTTTACACAACAACAGTTTTAAGAAAATGAAAAAGTGTTGTGTTTTAAACAGTATTCACAAATACGACATTGAAATAATCCTGGTGCACATGGATTATTCAGGCCAGGCCAGTAGGAGGCAGTGTGGTGGGAATCAATAGTTTTCTGGAGAAATCATAATTAAGCAACATTGCAGTTTGTTGTTTTGTCGTAAACTTATGAAATATCGGTGGAATAAGTGACCAAATCTAATGTGAACAACAACAAATAGAAACCTGAATATCCTTTGATACTGCTGCTTATTATTGATAGTAGTTTTGTCAGATGAGTAACATTTGTGCCAATTTAAATCCATTAAAACTGAGGAGAAACATCAAATTAAGCTATTGGATCAAAGTATGGCAAGAGCAAGGGGCTGCTGTGACATAACCTACCAAATAAACCTGCATAATGTTTTATTTGCATGTTGATAGCACATGAATATTACACCACAGAGATTCTTTCACGTTTGTGGCTCTTAAAATTAAAATGCTGATGCAGACAAACAGATAAACCAGTCTTGCCTTTAACATCTTTTGCTCAAACAGTTGTTGTGTAAACAGCTTAATGTTCTTGGTGGTTTAGTTTGTGCTGAAGCAGGTGAGGAGTAACACAGTGGATCAGAACAATTGAATATTGGTTTGGTCCCACTCACTGGTTACACTGTACACAGCTATTCAAAAATGGATATGGTTGAATGTGGTTCAACCAATGCTGTAAAATTCAGCCCAAAACACTATTCATAATAGGACTTTGTGCCTGGACCATTGTCCTAAACTAGAGCCTCATGTTGGACACTGTTTTTTTATATTTCTGTTGTTTCCTCTGCTGCTTTTCAGTGAGGTCAATGCATGGCTTTTGGGTGTGGACCGGTCTTGTATTTGACTTTTGAACTGCACTATGAACCTGCAGCCAACACTGATCAAGGCACATGTAAAGTCACTGTGAAGCACCTCTGTTGCCCGGATCTCGACTGAGTATAGCTTGTTTTTTGTAGCTTGTTTTATAGACATTTAAAGATTTCTTTCAATAAATAACACAAATATATTCATACATCATATATAGATAGATAAACATGTATACTCTACATGCATTTCATATAATTTAATTAATTTATATGTACATTCGCCCCCAAAATCCTCCAAGATGAGTTCTGGAAACAGCAGAGTCAGCGTGTGGCAGTGAAATGTCACGATAATGGACCCAGATCTCTTCAATGGAAGTATCCTTAACTCGATTTGACACATAATCCTGCCGTGGATATTGCCGTGAACAGGAAATAAGATCCAATAAGATCCTATACAGGGCTCCAAACAGGAAGTAGAGGTCCAAAGTAGAGGTGTTTTACGTCCGGCGGCGTTTCCTCGATAACGCACAAACACAGGAGGTGTCTATGCGGATCCACCTCCAGCCCACAGAGTTTCGGACCTGAGTCAGCGCTCGCACAAACGTCTGTGTGGTCTTACACTGCGAGTTCCAGTTTTTGCTGTCGATGCCTCTGCAGCCTCCCTTCGACGGCCGCGGGCTCTGACAGCGCGTCTCAAAAAAGTACTGTTTAATGTCCTCCTTGGCATAGGTCCTAATTTTAGCCAGGACGGTCACCAGAGAGCCCCTGTCGTCCACGGCCTCCGTCCTGTCCGTGACCCAGCGGCTCTGGCTGTCGCACACCGAGTACTCCCCCCTGTAGCTCCGGTGCTCCGCGTAACGCTTCTTCCTGGTTCTGTTTCCCGCCTGCGCCCCGTCAGAATTCACAAAATCGTCGGCGAGGTAAAGGGGCGGGGGCTGCAGCGGGGGCCGGTCGCTCAGCAGCACTCGCGGTGAATGGTACCGTTTGTGCTGCCGGAGGAGCTCTGAGTTCACCATCATCACGTCCCGGTCCAGTACGTTCTCATTCTCCCACTGCTCGTCCTCGGCGCCCCCCAGCGGGAGGTCCGGGGGCAGAGGCGGGAGTGTGTCCTGAACATCGGTGTCCTGCAGCTCGGCATCTCGGCTCCTGCTCTGGCCGTCCTGGTTGGTTTTGGCCTTGCCTTTGGTCAGGTCGGCCTGTAGCAGCTGGATGATGAGGGAGTTGAGGGGGTCCGGACTCGGCTGCTGCTGCTGCTGCCCCTGACCGCTGCTGTCCATGGTGGTCGCCTGGATGCCATAGAGGTACACGAGGACCATCACGTAGAGCAGGATCGACATCACTAGATTCACCTGTAAGATCTGCACACAAAAGGAGAGGATAGTTTAGATAAAGCTCTGATCAGACATCCTTATTTTCTATTCTACACAAAGAATTAGTCTGGCCTCTGGAGATTTAAGTTGGATTTCCAGGCGGCAGTAACAACAAATACAAAATAAATCCTCTCTGCATGTAATAGAATGGATATACAACCAATCAGATGCATTATTGACTCATTTTAGATAAACAACAACAATCTAATGAGTCAAAATAACTAAACACAAAAGACACATTCAGTAACTCCATTGAGAGCAGGTTAATGTCAGCTACAACCCTTGACCCCAAGTGTTTTTCCATAAAATATGATGCAAACACACAAAAAAGTCAAATTAGATGTCTCAACTTTATCTGCTGGGAAGTTAAAAAGGGAATATGGGATTTTTTTTGTGTGAGAAAAACATGGATCAGGTAGTGCCACTTTAATAAATGTCTGTGGCACTTCCCGAGCACTAAAAAGTATTCAACAAACCCAGATTGCTTTATTCTCAAATCCATATTTTGTCAGCTGTTGGTTGATGGGAGAGGGTGCTGTGGTTGTGTCTTGGGAACGAGCCTGAGCCGGTGAGAGTTTTCTCTGGGCCTCTCCCCACCGTCTAAAGACATGCACGTACAGGTGAAATGGTACATATTAATTATCTGTACTTAATGAATGTGAGCATGAACGCTATTTGTGTCACTCTAAGATTAACTTTCAAGGTCTAACTCCTCCTCACACCAAATGCAGCTGGGATGAAGTGATAAATGTCTTTGAGAATAGAACAAAGATGTGAAAAGAACTTAGAGTTAGTTAGTTAAAGAGTTACTGCTGTGATCTCACTGGAAGCTTTGCTAAGTCAAGGCCTGACACATCACTTCCACAACATGATAATTGATAATTAAATGGCAAATCAAATGAAATTATTGTAATTATATGTAACCTGCATTCACAGAAATGATTTGTATAAACTTTTTTTTACCTGACCCATGATACCGCACAATTCCTGGGAAGTCATTTATTGGAAACACAGGCTGCTACTTGCACTAAATTCCAGATGACTGTAAATGAGGCGCAATTAATTATAAAGACGTACATGGAACAGACAACACACTCACAAATTACTATCACATAATGTGAGTCACTATGAGGCTGTGGCCAAGGTATTGCATTATTATAAAGCGAGACATAAACTGAAGCGGGCTCAACCTGAAACACAGCGTCCCCTTAAAAAGTACTGGCACATGTTCTGCTTTCTTTCAAAACAAAGTCAATAAAACATGAAAGTACCTTAAAGGCAATGACACAGGCTTCGTGTTATGTTTAGCAGTGAAACATCGCTTCCAAAAGTATTCGTAAGTTTTAGTGAAAATGTGAATAACAATGGGCCTTATTCATGAATGATTTCATACAAAGCTACAATCCAATGAACAGTCCAAGAAATGACTGATCCAAACACACTCAATAGTCCCACATTTGCTAAATCCCTAACTATCTTTAAACTGGAATATGTTTTTCTTAATTGACCTCAGTAGATACATTCCTTTTTGAAGCTAAAAGTGTAGTTTGTGCAGATGTGCCACAGATGTGGAGTGTAGCACATGTTTAATCCCAACAGGATGTGTCCTGAGCCCGAGGGGCGTGTCACTGCTGCTTCTTAGACCCTTTTACTCTAAGAGAACTTGACTAATCCTCAATCATGTATTTCCACATCCTCCAGCTGACATTAGCCTCCTGTTGTCCATTAAACTAAGTCACTAATGAGACCCCTTTTCATTCCCTCTCAGTCGTTTTGTTAAACATTAAACTCTAACACAGTGTCTGGCCCACATTCAATGATGGTGCACAATTAGCTCATGATGAGTAACATAAAGAAGAAGCCTCTGAAGCATTACGTTTTAAAACAGGGGAAAGTAAAATTCAAGTAACAACAAGCCTGGGCCATTTGCTTTGAGTTCAGACACTGCAGATGCAACTATGTCTGACTCCTCTTTGACAAGTTTTGTGGCTACATCACACTTGACCAACAAACTAGTCAAAATCTCAAGAGGTGAGTGTCTAAGTGAACGTAAGAACATCTCAGGTGAAGGTTAAATGATTGAAGGCATCTAAACAAAAATAATGAAGGATATGTAGGTATGTGCAGTGTTCTGGTTTGATGATGCAGAGACAAACGCATCTGTTCAGCAATGTCACCCTAAAACCAGCCAATCATATCTACTCTCAGTTATATGCATTTATGTTCAATATATGTGACCTTCTGCCTCAATATCTGTGGTGCAGTTAGTTTCTTTTCAAATCTGAGTGTGTTTGACATCATCTATACCTCACTACACTACACTACTATTAATACTAATGCATATAAATAATCTTAAACGCACATAAATATGAACTTTTTACTGCAAACTTTCACTGATGGCAGTTTTTTAAGTTTTACGAGCCTTGTTAGATGTTATAAAAGTGGCCCCATTAAAAGCCATACATAACACAAACCCTGTGTCCCTGCTCCTGTCTGCTTCTCCAAACTACTGTAGGGAATAAGTTACCTATCACTATGAATCTCAGGAGACCCTTTTATTAAAATATTTTCTGTTCAGTGCATAAACGAGGTCTTGGATTTTATGTCCCATTCCCAAACATCCTTCAAACTCATTGAGGAAAAAGCTAAAAAAAACATGAATAAAAGTATATATATATTTATTCCTCTGTGTGGATTGACAACTTCAGGGCATTTGTTTAAACTGTGATCATGTGTGGCGTATTATCTACTTCATTAAATACAAATATAGCTGTTGCTGTCGGCTAAAAGAGCAGTGAGCCTAAGGTCCGAGCAGAATGTTCTGGTGTTTGGATGTGGCCTGAGGTTGGAGCATTTCCAAACAAAGCTGCAGCAACATCTGTTTTATTATCTCAGAATAAGTCCATTTATTTTTAAGTTACTGTTTTGAGCCAGTTTAATATCCATCCAATAAAAATACACACGCAGCAGAAAAAAAAACTATACGCTCAACACCAGATGCCACATATTATAAAACTATAATTCTTTTACAGTGTTAGTGCAATGTAAGTTAATCCAGGCCAACATATATCACATGTAATCTATACTTTAAAATTATATTATTAACCACACTATACTCTACACACACACATATATAGCTCTATAGATGCAGACTTGTGATGAAGTCTGACAAATTCATTTCCCTCCCTGCTGTTAATACTACAGCTATAAAATTATATTGAGATTGTGGCCTGAATTCAAAGCTCAGGCATGGTTTATTATTAGGTGTAACTTTAAAATGTTACAGGATGATGAGTGGAAGTAAAAGTGAAAAAGAGCTCTTTGTCAGCTGCAGTCAAGGTTAAAAACTGTACTGACAGACGATAACGCTCAGTAACAAAGTGTAATATTTACTGAAGTGCAACCACAGATTGTGAAATTAAAACGTCCACCTGTTTCAAGGGCATCACAGGAAATACACCTGGAAACATGGATGATTAAATAGGTCTGAAAAGGACAACACACAAGTCATGTTTAAAGTGCTTTACAAGTTTTCATTCACAATAAAATCCCAAATCAAATGTCATTCTCTGATCTTTAATCAATTAGAAGGAAAATGTTAAAAACCCAAATGTAAAATAACCTACATAACAGTCGCAGGAACATGCTCACAAGAATATTCATGTCCATAGGGTAAAAGAAATGTATTCAATTTCCTCAGTATATATTGTGTTGTGTTATTCCCTGGTGTTAATGAGGGGCAATTGATTAGTACATGTAGCAGACAGGATTTTGACAAGAAACCTTGTTCATAACGCAGGCTACATAACATTCAAACAAATTAATTTTCTCTTTTTGCGTATTTTTCAATGTTAAAATTACGCTTTTAATGTAACCACTTCCATTCACCAACTTTAGTCTCACTAAATGCAGTAATATTAGCTTTTTATATCAAGTGCATTCACATTCAAAACACTGAACTAGTTAGTGGTGTGGTCCATAAACAATATTTCGACAATTTGTTCCTAACGAGGCGCGTGCTTTGGTTCAGTCTCAGGCCACATCGACTCTGCAGAGCTACGTTTAGGATGAGTACAATTAGCAGGAGAACAGAAAGCAGTGATGAAATAAAATGCATGTAAATATAAACTATTTAATGCAAACTTGCACTGTTAGAGGTTTTCAAGTTTTATGAGCCTTGGAAGGTCGTGGATTTTATGCCCACACATCCTTCAAACCCATTGAGGAAAAAGCTCATAATCAACACATAAATAAAAATATATATATTTATTCCTCTGTGTGGATTGACAACTTCAGGGCATTTGTTTAAACTGTGATCATGTGTGGCTTATTATCTACTTCATTAAATACAAATATAGCTGTTGCTGTCGGCTAAAAGAGCAGTGAGCCTAAGGTCCGAGCAGAATGTTCTGGAGTTTGGATGTGGCCTGAGGTTGGAGCATTTCCAAACAAAGCTGCAGCAACATCTGTTTTATTATCTCAGAATAAGTCCATTTATTTTTAAGTTACTGTTTTGAGCCAATTTAATATCCATCCTATAAAAATACACACGCCATAGATAAAAAACTATTCGCTCAGACACTTATCAGCACCAGACCCTCGCTTTCCGAAAATGAACCCGTTTGCCTCGACACTTGAAGATGTTTACAAGAATCCGCCTGGTGCCCGCCAGCGCCAGCTTCACACTAAAACGATCATAATCGCTCAAGGAAAATATATTTTCATGTGACAATCAGATGGTACCGCAACCTTAAAATAGTGGTAGAACTGGGTGAAACTGGAAACTCCAGGGTTTGTGGGCCTTCTCTCCTCGTCCCAGCGTTTATCATTGCACTGATACAGCCTTCTCTTTTAAAACCAACACCTGTTTGAATGAGGAAACAGACCTGCTGGATCAGGCACGTCCTACTGTACTTTAATTACATCCACTTTATTAAAACAAACAGAGAAGTGTTTCCAAATTCAACTTGGCATCAAACAAAGATCCACTGCCAAAAGGTTACAGCTTTGTGTGAGGTTTTGTTTTATCAGAGTATGACTGAACTTTATAAAATCTGGCTCATACCTTTATCTTGGTAAATAGAAAGTAACTGCAGCTGAGCCAAACCCTTTCTCCCAAATCAAACGTCAGTGTAGCGTTTCCTAGAAATGTGGATAAATGCAATGTCTATGGGCCTTTTTGTGGAAATGGGATTCACTTTGACTATTAAATTAAAAATGTTAAGGTCTACAGTCATTATTAAACTATTGTGTTGCATTGTAAGCCTGATACATTTTGAAAACTCTCAAAATCTCTTTCATAAACATCTGGTGGCTTAGTGTTGATTGGCATTGATTGCTAATCCACTCCTTAAAGCATGTAAACAGCTATGGTCCTGAAGGTCTGTTTCCAGTGAAGGTTGGTTTCACTTTGTCACAAAATCACTTGATTTTATAAATGCCTAGAATCTGTAAGGAGTATTTTTTTTTAAATTTTGAAACAAAGTTGAGTGTGTTTCAGTTTGGACTAATGAACAGGAACTATTGTTTCAATTAAATATCTATTTATACAAATGCAAGGAGTGTTATTTTGATGTGGTTATTTACTAAACTTGACTGATGTTTTCATTTGTTTCCATTTTGATCATGTTTCAATAACAGAGATGCAAAATCCCAGCACTGAATGGGTTTAAAACCAAGGTCCAGCTAAGGTTAGCCTAGTTTGTGAATTAGTGCATAAAACAAACATATAGAGTGACACCATTGCTCTTTAACACTTTGAAAGTTTTACTAAAGCAGAGGAACCATGATGTAAAGTGACGCTGCAGAAAGGGTCATTCTAAATGCACAGCAGGTTTTCTAAAGGCATGTACACTATAGTTTGCTAATATAAATGGCTTGTTTTGACCATTATAAATGTTGTCAAAGTAAAGTGGATTACAATAAAATGCACCAGTTTCCACCATCTATCTTTACAGAGTCCAGCCATAGCTCCTTCAGTTGCAGTGATATCCTTATATAGACTCTTCATTGGGTGTAATGTCAGCTGCTTTGGAAGAACAGACTCCACTCAAAACCAACACAAGCACATTCTGCCGTCATAAGACCTCTGTTATCAAATCGTTTCATTTTTCACCACAATTTTTGCATCATGACTTTGGACATTTATTAATACTCATTATTTTGTCTTTTAAATGCCTAAAGCAAACAGATAACCTGACTCTTTGTTCAAATACAAGTGAATGTCCCTGCAGAGCAACTACACGTATTCTCACGGAGGAAGTGAGGACTGTTCCCACAAACCTTCACAGTGACGTATTTTAACATCAACATCTCTCACATCATAAATCACAGTCAGATTCTTCATAAACCACGATATGTCCATTTTGATGGTAAAGCAAATGTTCTCATGGTGTTTCTTTAACCCTTTTCTTTAACCTTTTCATATGTAGCTTCGGGCTGTCCTTAAGTCCCGACCCCTTTGTCCCGTCCTCTCTTTCCGTTCATCCCCTCTCTCCCCCCTCCTCTTTGGTCTCCTCGTTGTTCCGCTCTTTAAAGCTTGTCTTTGGCCCTCCCTTTTTAAGTCATCAAAAATTACAAATCCTCTGATGGTAAACGGTGTCTGTCAAAACTGGGCTTTTTATAACCTCCCAAACACACAAAGTACATACACACACCCCATTCCCAACCAAATACCTGCACACAGTTTACACACTTCTTTTTTCAGAATTATAGCCATCAGTCACCAGCATCAGAACAAGAGTTTTTCCTCCAGAACATGACACAACACCGGAGCATCTGTAGCTAAAAAGGATCATCCAATAATCAGAAAAACAGGTGGTTCAATCCCAGCTCCTCACATTTATGCTGCCAAAGTGTTCATGGGCCAGACACTGAACCCTATACCAACGCAGGTATGAATGAGAAATGTTTAATCAATGCAGCCATTTACTATTTACATGCTCGTTACAGTCCTGAACAACTAAATCAAATATAAAACAACTACAGACTGGTATTTGATCACATTGTTCTGACATTTTCTCACAAATTCACTATTTAAAAGTACAAAGAGGCACCACTTGTTGCAAGAATATGAGACTTTTTTAGCAAGGACTCTTCGCATGAGCATATTTTTACTTTAAATTGTATTGAGATATCCTCGGAGTGACTAAAACAGAGCAGAAATTTGATTGAAATGAAAAATAGCCTTGTCTATAGAAAGACACAAGACCAAACATTGCAGAGAGAATACTTCCTCACTTTCACTGATCCTCCCGGCCCACAGACAGTGCCTCTACTGCACACAGCCGTACGCTCCATCAGTCGACTCTCAGTACAAATACAGAAGTTAATCGTTGCCTCGAAAATAGAGCCGAGCCCGTCGCCAGGATCCTCGCCTCACCTGCGTCCACTGTTAATCTGTTACAGCCTGCAGCTTAGCACAGACTCACCCTGTCAGCCTTTTCCCACCCAGGAGTTAGAGTCAAGAGCAGCACCAACAGAGACCGGGTCATGAGCAAGACCAGAATGAGCTGAAAACAGGACAAGACCGAGGCTAAGGCAGGACTGAGGAAAGGCCAAGTGCAAGAGACACCAGCAAATACAAATGTCACATGGTACTCTCTGAATTGATCTCATCCATTTTTAGTGCCACTGAGGTTAATCTGTTTGGAGCAAGGACCATCTCCAGATCTGAGCCAGGACTATTGTCATGGGACTGATGTAATACCGGTCTTAGTCTTGACACCGGTCTGAGGACAGTTCGGTAAAGGTCTTAGTCTCGTCATGGTCTGGATCCCTATAAATCTTGGTCTCGTCTTGGTCTTGAACTCATTTTTACTTGGTCTCAGTCGTCAAGACCAACCAAGACCACAAATGCAATATTTATCTGTTGTAATCCGATGAAAACCTCAATAATAATTAATATTCAACTAAAAATCTCACTCTAACTGTCTCACCCACTTGGGGGCTTCTGACTTACTTTGAACCACCAACCTTCATTTTTTTTTCTCAGGTCTGATTCAGTTTTCAAGTTCAATTTTATTTTTATAGCCCAAAATCAGACAGACGGACCATGCAATAGATGTGTCCAGAGCAGTTCCACACACAACATTTCTCACATTGTCCATAAAACACAGGGATAAGCCCAGCAACATCACACTAAACCAACACATTTGCTTAGCTTTACAGGCAAAACTAAGCTGTGCAACATAATGTCTGTTTGTCTCTGTCTATCCATGTTTTTTCTTATATCAATGCTTCTGAAAATACTGATAATAATAATAAATCGCACGTGTCAATCGTTAAGAGCTAAAACCTTTACACACAGATCTGAAAGTCCTGCGACAAGTGAATGTGGAAAAGCAGTGTCATATTTCAAGAAATGAAATGTTAGGCCAGGTAATTTTATGGGACTAATTGGTAACTTTCATTCATTCTGACAATCAAAGCAGACAAAATGTATTTACAAGTAAAAATAAAAGGTTATTGGTGGATTCGCCTTCAGGGTTTTGAGTTTGACAGATGTGCTGTGGTTACTTTTACAGTTGCTGAGGGCACATATCTGATGGAGAAGGTTTTGAACAGTACAGTAAATACAATTAAACTGGGGTTCATAAAAAGGCCTATGATGATTGTTACTTACAGATCCATCAAGAGCCTAGAGGGAAAATGTTATCAGACACTGTTTACTGATGTAAAGCACGTTACAATTAAACAAGAAGAGTGAAGCCTCAAGGTAATACAGTTTATGCAGGAACAGTACGGGCCACCTGCGTCACAATCAGGCATCAACTGTGAGTTTTTTTTAACAGAAACTTAATATAACATTGTTAAATCCACGTTGAGTGCTTGAAAGAACTGTTGAAACGAGAGAAAGGCAGACCGAGAGTGAAAGTAGAGGCCGACGGAGCCGTGTGCTCGCACTAACTCACCCTTTGGCAGTGTAAGTCGCAGCATGTAGCGGATGCTTTTATTATGAGTGTGAGTGATATAACCCACCGCCAGGAATGTAAACCTGGAAAACACTCACGCATTCTGAACACTGTGTACAGTTATTGCTCAGTGTCTCTCTAAACCAGACAAAAATGATGTTTAAGTGTCAAAGTTACTTCAGATTCAGTCAAAATGTGGTCATGGTCAAATCTTGAGCTTGATTAAATGTCAGATTCAGTGGCTGCATAGGTTAGGCCTGGGTCTCCAGTCCAGTATGTTTACATGATACTAGAAGAAGAAAATCTGACCAAACTTACAATGAAACATCTTAAAATGTATCTGAGCTGACACATACTTCTGCACCTATAGGACTAGTATATGGTCTGCAAACGCCCCAAAGTAACATAAACACAGCAGACTATATAAAGGGGAGGAAGTAATAAAAATGACTGATCAAACTGTATGTGGTAAAAGTACATGTGACTTAAAACTATGCCTGATAAAGATGTTAAATCCTACTGCTTTATTGAACTGACCTCCAAGTGTTGCACCATGTTGAAATGAGCTGACCAGAGCAGATGAACAAACTGCTTAAACTCTTTATTATTTGTTTTATGTTCTTGACTTGTTGCTGCTACGTTTCACTTTAAAGATCAATCTAAGTTGCTGCATTGTTTTCTTTCTGGGGTCAGTTCTCTATTTACTGTTGGATTAAACGTGTGGATGATGACCAGAAGTAACAAACTGATGTATGTCATTTCAGTTTCATCAGTTTTATCAGTCCAAATGCATTTCCAAAATTTTTTAATTCATGTTTATCAATAAAAATAGACATTCCTTGGTCAGTTTATCAAATCTCTTACACTTTTACCACCTCCAGTTTGATCAATTGTTGTTGCAAATCCCAAAAAGATGCAGGCAGCCAAAGCTTAAGTAATAGCTGCAATTTTTTTTTTTTTTAGACTAACAAGCAGATAGTTTATTTTTGATGCCTCTAATCTGTTCGGCAGTTGTTTTGTGGACTCAATTGTGCAATCAAAAGAACAGTTGTCTAATTGAGAAATCAGGTTTGACATTTTAACTGAATTGCACGTTATGCTCTTTATGCTGAACACAGATCTGAGACACAGCTGTGGAGTGTGAACATTAACTCAACGGTAAGTGATAAATCTGCTTCATATCAACCCAAGGAGCGTTCTCCAAAAGGACACGTGAACAGTCCCACTCACTAAGAGGCAAGCAGACGTTCAAGGGAATAAAAGCGACAGAGGATTAAACTATTTTAAGACAAAAACGACAGTGAGCAGCAGCCAGTGTCTCCCTCTGAACTGAGAGTGCAATAATTGGGGCAGCAGCCTGATAATCTGGAGGCTTTAAACAGCAGAGCAAGAGGCTAAGAGCAGGGGACAGGCCTGAGTAGCTATCACAATATATGCACAGTTCAAATATTAAAGTTTAATAGAAAAATGTTGTGTTTGTGATGACTTTAGTGATATGAAAATAACACACATGTTCATTCACAAGGACCACATGAAATTGAAATGGGAGAGAAGTAGCTCAAACATTTACTTTACCATTGCAACTGCAAGCAAGGCAGTGGACAAAAGGACATCAGCCACAAATAAACAGTACAGTCTCCATAAACAAGATCATTCTGGCAAATGGCAGTAGACTTATTAGATGTGTGCTGTCAGTGAGTGGGTAGAGAACAGCCCGGATATCGATATTTACTTTGAGTATTTAAATAAACAACTAGGCTACAGCAGCTACAGGCTTTAAGCTACAAGTCAGTGGATGCTCTGGACTATGATCTTCTGGGAACATGGATGGACTTAGGACCTGCTGTTCCTCTTCAAGGCTGAGCTCTGGCAAGATTTGCATAAGGATTGGTAAAGGCACAAATTAACATTAAGCTCTAATCCATGCCACCAATAAAGACATTATTTAAATGCATATTAGGCAGATTAACACACATTCTTCCTCAGACCTCAATAATACATAAAGACATTAGCTTTTTAGCTTTCTTGCTCCTTTGGCTAATTGTAAACAACACAGCAGCCAACATACTCTAGTAAAAAAAATAGGAGAAAATTTTCGCTGCTTCTAATGTGTTTACTTGAGTGTTAACTTTTCAACTTTTTTATATGACATTGCTCCTGAAAGGGTCCTAAATAAACTGTCACTTTGCTGATTTAGTCTGTGCGCCCAGCCTTATTTGTAGCTCTTTATTTAAAGCTACAATTGGATTATTTGAGTGTGTCTGGACGGGACATGTGTGCACCTGACTGACCCCTCATGTCAGTGCAGCCATTTCAACCACGCTAAAGAACACCAGGCTAAATATGTGCTGCTCTTGATCTAATTAGTGACTCAACAGTGAATGTAGAGCAGTACAGGCATGTCCCACCCGATGACCAAAGAAGCAATTACATGACTAACAGGATGATAAGCCTCTGAGCTGTGATCTTTCTGCATGAAATCATCTTCTGTGTATTATATGCTAGCGACTTTAGTTTGTTGATATAAATTAGCTGACATGTGCTGTGTTGTTTCTCAGTTACACAACAACACACCTCAATCTGATTAGTGAAGCCGGTCCGTAGTGTGATATAACGGCTGTATCGTTCACTAAAGGCTCTGACAGGTTCAGTGGAAACTACAGTCACGGCTTAAATCAAATGTCCACTCTTTTCATCTCAACTTTTCTCTCTGTTCACGATTAGTTTCTCGCAGCAGATGAAACTTAGTCGGACTTGTGTTGTGAAATAATGGCGCCTGACTCAGACAGAAGCACAGGACGACTACAGTGTTTAATAGAGTTTGTCTGTTGTTGACGGCCTCTGATTCTGCTGCAGAAGGTCTGGAGGAAACAAAGCCTTTACAGTTGTTTTAAATCTGTTTCTGAGACACAAGGACCTACAGATCAGAACACACCTTTTCTGTTTCCTTATTGAGAGTCATTTCTCCTTTATGAATGTTTTGTTGCCATTACCTGTGTGCTGTGTTGTTGAAATGTTGAGTTTTCACACTAGGATTATTGTGGGTGATATGTTATGGCACAGCTCTAGTGGAAACTACAGGAAAACAGTATCATGGACTCAAGGAACTAAACAGAATCTGTAATTTTAGACTCTAAATGCTGTCAATCCAGCCACAATCCAGATAATCACCTGAAGGACTAAAACTAACAAACAGACACTCACAGTCAACCATTCACTCTCACAGTCATTCCTTTGGATAAAATAGATTCACCAGTTCACCCAAACAAACATGTCTTCAGACGGTGGGAGAAGCTGAACCACGAGAGAACACACAGTACCACAAACGTCCTGCTGTTTGGCTGGAGCGCTAACCACTTTGCCACTGGGCACCCAAACAATCAGTTTCATTTTATTTGAATAGATTTGTTCATAGGAGATTGTATGAAGTTTCTATATCTTCCCTGTTATGATCTGTGCTTCTCCACTTTCACACGACTGAACAAACTGAGCTCAAAGCATTACCTGTTACATCCGTCAACTTTGATCGTGAAACTAATGCTCATATGTTAAAAGGTTGCCTGAATGTTCACACCTACCTCATTCAAAACAACCAGCAGTGTCTGAGCACATCCTGAAAAAACATCCCAACACGACAAACTCTCTTACGACTAGTGTTAAAGGGACAGTTACATAGGGATTGACTATTTTGTAAATGTTGTTTTATTGGATACCTTCAGATTTCTTATTTATTCTCTCAGCTTGGAGAAGAAGGACAATGTTCTGCTGTAAAAGAGGCCAGTGAAAATGGATTTTAAACACTTTTTATCCAAAGGAGACGACTCAGTGGATATTCCCAAAGTATCTGTGGCCCTCATAAACAAAACACAGACAACAAAGTCAACTTCAGTCACCTCTCAACACTTATTCATCAACGAACGACATCACTAACTTAAATTTTATGACACCAGATACCACTTTAATGCTTTACATTTTCAGAAACTTAATGTCATTTTGAACACTTTGTGCTGCTTTGTCCCATTCGTGTGTCAGTGAACGTATTGTCCGGTCTGGACCACCAACAGCGCCTGACCACTTTCTCAGAAACTCTGTAAACTTGTGGAGTCTAATCTCAGTATCTTTGGCACGGATCAGGAATGTGGCAGCTGTGATGAAGCACGCTGCCAGTGTTGTTTATAACTCATAATCAAACTGTACATATACTTCTCTTTAGGTCATTACTTATGCCAGTGTTAGAGCTCCTCTTCCCAAAGCTCAAAAATCCAATATAACGTTTCCAGAAACATGGTTATGTGTAATTACAACATCCATTGGCTCAAATATACATTTACATTCCATATATGTGCATATTTAACATGCTTTGTTGGCATTTATTGCAACAACATTAATCAACTTTAGTGACAATATTTAGGTCAGAAATGCACCTAATTTGTGTAATTATTGTTGTGTAACACTACAGGAGGACCATCTGAAAGTGCATTGTTTTAACCTACGTAGGACTTGTCTCACTAGTTGTCATCAGTCAGATCTGTTCCAGTAGAGCTCTGGACGGCTGCCAGGAAGGAAAAAAATAAGCGAGAAAAAAACGTTGCCAGTTTTTGATGTTGCTGCAAACTATTGTACTTTGTAAGAACTTTATTAACGTAATATAATCAATATCCCTGATTCTTTTCATGCACCACGCAAGTATTTATTAAAGCACAGCAGAGACACAGTCATTAACACTTAGCTCTGTGCAGTACCATACATTATAGCTCCAGAATCACAAAAGCAGCAAGATCTGAGCATTTAAGGCCTCTTTAACAATATGTTTAGTACATATAGTGTTTTAGGAAAACAAAAACTCCTGTTGAGCGCCTTCAGCAAGAGATAATTCCCAGGAGTAAAACTCTTTTGAACTAACAGCTAAAATACTGTACAACAGGTCCTGAAGTACGAGAGATTCAGATTTACTTTTTATATGACAAACTGACAGATTGTATTTACTTTTTTATGCATAATTTATTCATTGGGTGGGTGTTTTATGTTGTTTTCTATCCTTTATCATTTTATGCTGCCTCTTTAGGGATTGAAAAAGTGATATTCTGTTTTATTGTATTTACTTTCTGTGATATATTTGGCTTCTGGTTTCAATTTCACTGAGGGTTGTGAAACTGAACACTAATTGTGATTGTCATGAGATGTCAACTATCAGCTCTTGGGATTTAAACGCAATCACTCACTCAACATTACTCTCCAGCTTAAAGAGGCAATCATATAATATCTCTGAGTTTTAATGCTGTTTGTAAAGGGCAGACAGAGGACAGACTGTGTGCTAAAAGACTTACACCATGAAACTAGAGTTGTGTGAGCATGAATTTTATCACCAGATTTTATGAAGTGAGAAAAAGAAAACCCAAATCCCAAAGAATAAAGAAAAACTGGACGCAGCATCTCCCCGCAGAGTGAAAAGTGCAGAGCAGTGAGAGTTGAGTGCATTTACAGTGGGCTCGGTGCTGATACAGTCAAAGGTTCAGTGGTGGGAGGCTTAGCGAGCTGTGTGCCAAACCAACAAATCCTCCGGAGGGATTTTCACCAGCCAATGTCTGAACCCTAATGCCGTCCAATTGAGTCCAGATGTTGTGGCACGGAGGGGGCACATGTCAAAGAGAGCTCCGGTCTCCAGCGCGTCGCTCACGTTTCAGCCAAGTGTTTGTTCTGCTAATTATGCAAAGTGTTCGTGTCAAACCTGAGCAGGAGTGACATCGGAAAAATACACAGAAATACTATTACCTGCCACTGTTAATCACATGTGTCAGGTTGGTATAGAGCGCTCTGGAAATGTGGGAAGGCTCCATTTAATTAGACAAGTATTTACAAGAGGCTTTGTGGTGCAGAAATGAATAAATGGTATTAAGGTTGCTGCCCAGAACTTATGGAAAAAAGCAGTTGTAAATGTAATCCAGTTGAATTTTCTGCTGATGAAGGGTTTTTTTTCAACAGGTTTACAATAAAGTTGACTGGTGTTTTGTTTTCTAACAGTTTTTTCTTGAGAAATTGAAAGAAGCAAAGCAAACTGAAACATACACTGATTAATGAGATGAATGCAGAATTAAATAAAAGCAGGTAGGCCTCTGTGTTGCTGTGGGATTAAGAGCGTGAGAGGAGTTTATGGTCACTGCAGTTTTAAGTAAAAGCCACAATATCTAAACTATTATAACACCAATTAAGACTTCACTGTAACAAAGTGCAACAAACCTTCTCATGCAGTATCCTGGCGCCAAACAAATACAACTTTTACAATCTGAGTCTAGAATAATAGTCTCTCTCTTTCATAGACATAAGCTTAATGTATTTACTGGCAGACAACATGTTTGTGAGTGGCGTCTAATAAATCAAGGAGATCAGGAAATGAAGCAGTTGTACTGTGGCCAAAATGAGTCATGAGTTATCATTTCCCTCAGTGTTATGTTTGCACCTGACTCAAACCTACTACAATCTAGAAGTGATGCTTTACAAAGCTGTGCAGTTTGTCCAAAACCAGGGCCATGTTCACGTTTAATGCAGCTGAGACTACAGCGAGTACAGTGACAGCTCACTCCATTAAAAGATCAGGAAATGTGGTGAATAAGTCATGTCTGTATTTTATTTTTTCCATTTAACAGCGTTAAGTTTGCTGTGGTTTTTGTCCCATTCAGAAAGAATGAATCCAGGATCTACATTTAAATAAAAAGGAACATGAATAACCAGTTTTCTCTGATGGATGTAAGCGTCATATCCTGGTTATTATAAGGCTTATAACCAGGATAAATGCATTTAGTGATTATATTTTGCGCTGTCTTCGGCAAAACACAGTTATCGACTAAAATAACTGTCAAACCACTAAAGAGTTTCCCATTTTATCCAAAAAGATGTTGTGTAAATGTGGCTTACCTCTGTTTTTACTTCTGAAGAGTTAAAGCGCCTTAACTCAGATTTACTTGGACAAAAAAGAATTTACAACTTTTTTGTGTCAAGGCCCTGATTTTTGATTTAGTCTAAGACTGTGTGAAGTCAGGTGGCTCAAGTCCACCTCCCACCGAGCTCGGCTTTCACCCCGAGGTGTAAAGCTAAATGACAGGGAGGGCAGAATTCCAATCATAACAGGGAATTACCTTCTGAATGTTGGTTTGCCCCGGGCCAGGTGAGTCATGAGTGCTCCTGATGATTATCCCCGGGCTGACTACGCAGCAGTGTGTGGGTGGACGGAGAAAGTGGAGTTAGTCAGCACCAGGTGATAAAGAGCTGTGGAGTAGCTCTGTGTTTTGTGGTTAGTGTGTTTTATGTTTGTAGGTGTGTCCTTATGTCGTACTCAGTTTACCAACACTACCTAAAACACCAGAATCACACCTGGTTTAAAGTACACAGAAGATGTATTAACAGAAACCTCATGCAAAATGAACAGTTCATGCACAGAAAGTCTGAAATGTTCAGATAAAATCACTACAGAGTCTATTAACACGGTCCGTTAGGGTAAAGGTTGTCCTGATAACATTATGAATGAAAGTAAGAAGGATGATACTGAAATTGGAAAAACCCTATAGTATTACAAAATAAAATCTGTCCATATCTGAGTACCTCTAATAGTACTGGTACCCAAAGTGTGAGGTAGGCTACTACTTTAAGAGAGTGAAGCTAAACTGCTGACTTTGAGATGGAATAAAAAACTATTTCCTCATGAGAAGAACATGGAACCTGTACTAATCTACTGAGTACTTCTAATACTACTAGTACCCATAGTATCAAGTACTTCTACTGTATACTTCAGGACTAAACCCCATCCAAAGTAGCTGTATTTGAGTGAAAAATAGCTTATTTCTATTTCATTTTAAAGTTGGTAGAGTAAGTCACTTTTGCTCACTACTGCCCTCTGGTGACACATTTTTTCTGATTACTGACTACATCGCCTGAAAGGCTGTACTCAGGGCAAAGAAGTCCATAGACGCTTGCAAATCGCCCAAAATCTCACAGGACAGGACTGTAGACAAAAGCCAGTTGAGCTGAGTATGAGTTGCAATAATAGATTCAGCTTGTCCAAATCTATGTGTGCGTTTGTAGTTCTGTCTAGACATTTGCAAATCTTTGAACAGTGGCAAATCACCTTTGCACTTGCGGATCGTCTTACACGTTTTCACACCTGATAACAGAGACCTGATTACACTTGAACAGTAGATATTCTTATTTTTATGCATTCACAAACCTCTATGAGCACACGAAACTCTCTAGTACAAAAATAGCCCCATAGCTCTGGAGTAGGTTAGCTGTTAATGTAAATTTAATGTAAAAGAAGTGTGGATTATAAGTTAAGTAGTAGTAAAGAGCAGACATAAGAAACAGCGCTGATTGGTGTTACTGGATCTACTGCTTGTCCAGCTTCACTTGATTTCTTGTTAGTGTCTGTCACCAAATGCACTCATGTTGTGAAACTCACACTAACACTGCCCAAAACAGACGTGCACCAATAAACAGTCAAAGAGCAGACACACTTTAAACATGAAACTGACCCAAGAAACCCACAACTTTAACTGAAGCAAACAAAGCAGCAGGCCTTGGGTAGCAACAACAAACAATTCAAACATGCATAGGTCTTAATGGGCTACATGATGGGGAACATGTATGGACAATGTCAGGAATAAGAAAAACCTTAAAACATCTTAACATAAGGCTTATGGGCAGGTAGAGCTAAACACTGCAGTCTGTTGATTGAATGATTCTTTGGGCAAAAATGAGAAACACAAGGAAACACTTTTTTTTCTTGTGTAAACTTTAATTTTTAATAAAATATAGAAAATTATTGGAAATGCATTTACAAGTTTTCAAAATGCACTTCAAATATGACTAATAGCTCATATAAAAAACCCAATTTTTGTGTCTCTCGTTTGACTTCACTGTCTCT
Source organism: Rhyacichthys aspro (assembly GCA_036850595.1). Taxonomy (NCBI): domain Eukaryota; kingdom Metazoa; phylum Chordata; class Actinopteri; order Gobiiformes; family Rhyacichthyidae; genus Rhyacichthys; species Rhyacichthys aspro. The sequence goes on along the minus strand of CM072159.1, from coordinate 27,042,379 downwards.
GCAGCAGACGTCTCTCTCTGGACACAGCTCAGTGGAAACACAAGCCCCTCAAGATATTACATCATCAAAGCTCCCTAAATGCCATGCAGAGTGTTTGTTGTGGGCCTTGGTTTTGTTTTGGTAGAATACAGACAAATGACACTCATGTGCTCCACTGCAAACTCCTGCCAAACTATTCCATACTGCAGGCACTAACACGTGAAGCGATGTCGCAATGTTCCTTCCTACACACAGGACACACAACTGCAATGAGTTATAGGAACCTGAAGTATGAGTTAATGGTTGTGCTTGGATACTAAATACATGTGGGATGTGTTATTGAAGAAGAACAGGTGTTTACTGGATGTCCCATCGGAAAAAAAACACTATCACTTGTCATTAAGGATGTATTAATGCAAGTGTGTAATGTATAGATGCTTTACATTAATTTATTTGGACATACAGCCACTGAAATATATTTGTACAATCACCCTTGACCCATTCCTTAAAAACATGACACAAAAAGTGGTCTGAATCATCCCCAAAAAAACAGCACCATATCACACTTCTTTGGGAACCTCTTGGCCCCATCACAGTGGTCCACTTTTAGAAAAACAAGAAGCAAAAGGAAAAACATGTGAACCTTGACTTGTTTTTGTGGTAACAAACAGCCACCACCGCACGGCTCTCGCTTCATGAAATAAAACATTGCATTTATCATCTGTACTCCACTAAACACAAGCAGAACTTGTGACATAACATAGTGAGTCATTAAAATGCAGTAAATTGACGCAGCTCTCTAACTTTAATGTTCATAAAGCTGTGAAAAAACCAGAGACAGTCTAATGTTTACTACAGCAATGTACAGCTGTATCTTAGCCTCACATCAATACACTCCTGGATTTACTCTGGTCTTTACATTCATTATTGGCAACACATACAAGTCCTAAAAGTCTGCTTCAAATACTGACGGACAACCATTCACTCACATCTATTCACAATGGGCAATGTAGATTCACTACTTTACCTATTCATGAATATCTTTAGACAGTAGGAGGAAGTCGGACCAAAAGACAATGGAAAAAATGGTGCACTTTCTCGAAACAAAGACATCAGCAATGTCTCCTTTTAAATGTTTATCCTGCTTTTCTCGTACCTTATGTGTAACATAAGGAGCTCAAAGGCATATACTCAGGACTAAATCACTATTAAGCTTGTTACTGGCATAAATAAACTGATTAAATGTTACAACTGTTTTGTGAAACGTCTTCTATCTCTGGCTTCCATCATAACTTAGTGTTGCTTACTCTAATCTTGATCAATAAAGAGCAGCAAGGTATAAAGCTATCAAACACAATTTTACCAAATACAGCTCACAAACCCTTTGGAAAAGCCTGTTTGAACTTACTGTGACTCTACAATAGACTAGACAGTAATTCAAATATTATATTATAATATTTGTCTTTTCTGGTCTGCTTTAAACCATTTCAAAGTAACAAGATTATATTTATGTTTATGCACAGATGGCATTTGGTATTAGTTAAAGCATTACAAGGTTATGTTTTGAACCATAAAAATCTATTAAATTATATTTCAACCACAATGCATATATGTGGTTTGTAAATAAAAAAAATCATGTCACGTTTGATGCTTCTGGGTTGAGAGTAAAGAGGATATAGAGACACACAGTGTCAGATTACTGTGGTTTTCTTAAAGAAAGGAGAAGTTCTTGTTTCTTTGAAGTGGTTTTCCTAGCGCTCTCAGTCAGACAGGATTCACTCTGCCCTTGGTTTTTCAAAACAACAAACACAAAATGAGCCCCAATGTATTTCAAATGGAGAGTGTTTTTTTTTTTTGCAAACAGTTTCTGGCATATTTTGTCATAAACTTTGTGAAATGTTTGTTTTGTCAGCACTCTATGGCTGCATTCGACTTCTTGAAAGTCAAATACTAGTGCTTTCAATGTCCATTTTTAATTCAGTTCACTATTTATTTGTACCACCCAGTTGCACAGCATATCATTTAAACTTCAAACTTAAACAAAAAACAAACACCAGCCATGGGAGGATCCATTCCCAGGACGACAGAGCGGGATGTATATGTATATGTGTATGTGTATGTGTCCAGGACAGTTGTATATAGTACATTCAAGTGAAATCTACTGAAACCAAATATAAGTCCATTTAATAGCAGCAGGAAGAGAAGAGTTCATCTGAATGAGAGGAACTGGGGTCAGGAGGGGTCAGGGGGTCAAAGGATGATGGGGTTAAACACATGGATCGAGATAAGGTCCATTCATCACTGGAACCTCTTCAGAATAATCATAGGCCTTACATTTTTTTCTTTAACAAAAACTATTCAGACTTTCATCTTAAACGTATCCACTTGCCGCCCTCCCGGCTCATTGGTTGACAACACACACTTCCATTTCAGAAATTCATTGAACAAAAATGTAAAACCTCTGAGGAAGAGACTGCTACAGGACACCAGATCGTACAGAGTTTAGGGAGAAAACGTGAAAGTGTGTCTTCCACATACTTTTGTTCAGAGGAAACATCTACAGCAGAAACATGGCTGTGCTATGGCCTCCTGATCGTCACTAAACTAAACATTAAAGAGTTAAGAGCAGAGCATAGAACTCTTCCCAAGTATTTCTTCTAAACACTGGTTTTGTTACATGGATGATGGAAGTTTATGACTCAAAATTACCTTAAGGATTGACTTCTGCTCTGATCTTTGGTATCCCAGTGTATCCATTCTGAGCCCAGTGTTTATATGGAGCCTAAACACTTATGTACACAATGCCCAAAGACAGGAAATCTACTCCACTCTATAATATAATATATAATCTGTTGCCTTAACACTGAGGGAAAGAGGATCATTGTCGGAGGATCCAGATCCTCTCAAATAAACTCAAAACACCATTTTGTGGCCTCCTTTTTTTAAATCCACAACCATTAGTATGTCCAGATAACAGGGGATGACATACAGGTTTGTATAAAACAGGAATTTCCCATTAAGAGGTTTATAGGACGCCATCCCGCTCCTGTTTGGCTCTATCCACTACAGGACAAGCTGGATAAGAAGGAACAAGAAGGAAAATGTAGCTTGTAACTTAGCTCAGTGAACAGTTTGCTTCAGGATTAACAAAATCTCTTGATTGAGGAACAAAACGTTATCTCTGTTAAAAGCTTGTCCAGATGGATTCTTCTTATCCTTTTATTGTATTTGTTTGGACAGAAAAACATACACGTGCAATTACTTTATCCTAAATTCAAGCCCTTCTAGAGGTCCATTTCCTAGTTTCATGGGCATATTTGAAATTGAAAGTTTTACAAGTGTTTATCTACGTCTTTTTCTGACATTTTCAAGGATTTTCTAGCACCTGTCGTACAAAGTCTAATGTACACACAGACATAAACGTACATTGTCTCAGGTGACGGCTCTAATCACATCCACACAGTCGGTCTGTTACAATAGTCTTTGATGAAGCGGTGTCTAGGTGAGACAGGGAGCAGTAATAGGTTGTAACCACCACCTAAGTCCGCTGCACAGATCAGGAGAGAGCTAATCCGGTGTCAGGTTTAATAAAATCACCGACACAGGAATAGTGTAGGGCTCAGTGCTGCCTTTGACCTTGCTCCACTGTCTATAAGATAATGGCCGCATTCACAGCTAAATGAACATACCGTCCGGATGCACGTTTTTAATTTACAATAGGCTCCAAAAGTCATCCGCCATAGTCTATTAAATAATCAAACACTGAGTTAAATATGTCACAAGTCTCACACAACAAAAATGGTGGAGCCTATTGGGGCCTGCTTATAACACAGGGCCACTTATATTAATGTAAAATGAATTAAATATTTACCATGAACTTTACAAAGACATTTATTATGAAGGTTACGCACATAGTAATTGCAATTTCTTGGCAATAAAACTAAGTATGAAGCAGAATCTGACAACAAGGCTCAAAGTACTTCTGCAGAGAGACATACATTAATCTAATGCGGAAAACCAAAACTCAATAAAGCAGATATAAATATATATAAATGTAACGGCCAAAAAAGAAACTCGACAAAGCTCTTTAGAGTCAAATGAGCCATATACATGATGAATTTAAGGCAGCATTACAATGATTTTTGTTGGATAGAGAACCAGACATCAGCAGCAAGCAGCCATCTTGACCAATATATAAAACTCTTGTTCTTGTGCTCCCATTTCTGCAGTACGAGTGCTTTACTTTAGCTTTGGTTTCCGATGTTTCTCCATACAGCACTGTTCGGGACTATATTAATGTAAAAAGAGTAAAGTGAATAAAAGAAAATACTGGTATGATAAGGACACGCATGTGCTTATTAATAACTATTATGATCTAAGGCTCATGTTGAAAATACTTTAAACATTGTTGTCTTTTGCAGCAATACTTTAAAACTCCTTCTACCAACCTCTGATCCTGAACAACAAAAGAGTGACCTGTCTGCTTTTATTTTATTAAAAAAGTCAAACTGAACCAATTTGCCCCCAAAAAAGTAACACTTTACATCAAACTGAACCAAAAACGGTTACTTTTATCTGAAAAAGAAATGGCCTTTTTCAACTTCTCGTACAAATTGCAGTGTCTGATTTATTAATAAACAGTACTTGCCTGTATATTATATAAAAGACAGAGACAAAAAGGCATTGATCCTAGACTTCTGACTCATCTAACACAAGGCAAAGTTAGCATTTATTTAATATTGTGGCAGTGTTTTAAGACATGACATTAACCAAGTAAACAAAACCAGCATTTACTGTGGTTCAACGCTAAGTTCAAAGGTAAGTGCGAGCTATCTAATTGCCTTTAAATCTTCCGCTGATAATATGAGTCAGACTAAGGCTTTACAGTAACTCCTCAGTAATTTCATCTGAAGCTGTACCTGAAGCAGTCATTTCAGCAGCAGACAAAGGCTCGAAGAGATTTATTGTGTCGCACACTCAGACTGTGGTTTTGTGGTTTAGTATAAAAAGCCCACAGAGAGGTGTATTAAATAACAGATATTCAGCTTCGTTTGAGCAAAACACAAGCTTTAGCCGCCTCCAACCCATTCGAATCTAAATAATTTGGACATGAATGCGTCACATTGGACTTAAACTACCCATGTAATATATTTAGGTTAATGTTCCAATGCCAGGGGGTTGTTTTACAGAAAGATGAGGCATGTATGGTTTTGTAAAAAAGCCATTTAACTTAACTTCTTCTTCTAAGTGCTTATTAAATTGTGAAAATCAAACTTTTTCAAGAAAACACAGCCATTTAATTTGCCCTTTAATGGAAAGTTGGATATTTCACAAGATCAGTGCCACAGTAAAGTTGTAATAGTAGCAGTAATGTCTTTAGGAGTTTGGAAAGATTTTCAAGAGAAAGAGAAGAGCAAATCTTTACATTTAATATTTTGTGACCAGTGTCCTGTTAAATTTACCAGTTAGAGTCATAGTAGAAGTAGCCGCAGTAGTATTGTTAGTACAAAGGACTAGTTAAGTATGAGTGTCTGATTCAATGAAAAAGATTCCAAGTTAGAGAGATACAAAGCCCAGTCACTCAACAAACTTCACTAAATAACTAGCCCTTCTGTCTTGGTTGCATTTGAAGATCAAAGTTTTCCACAAATTCCCAAGTGATATTAAGGGCCTGACAACACACATGAAATGAAATATATGCAGTTTTCAGAAGGACTACTTACGGTTTGTTAGTCTTCACCAGCTCAAAAGAAGCATACTAACTTGTAAACCTGTTTGAGTTTGTCTGACTGATTGTAAGTATGATGGACCAAAGTGCCAGTGTTTGATAATGTTTTGGGAGGAGAACCACTGACCTATTAATGTTAATGATGCGGATGTAAGCCATGTCGTGTATTACATCCTGTCATTAACCGTTGGTCCATCTCAAAAATCAGATCAAACCAGACCATTCAACTCCAAACAATGGGCGGCGTCACATGCTCCTCACATGCTCCACCTTCTCTGGAGTGAAACCAGTCAATTGGCCTTAATATTAACGAGCGTGACCAGAAAATACACGCCTCGATGACAATTAGCGGTCTTCTGCAGCTGGGTCATGATGAATTCATTTGGGATGTGTGCTGTGTCGTTCTCTGGGGCGCTGCTTATCATCTGACTTTGTCCCAAAATGACTCACTCAACGGTTGGCGGCAGAAACGCAGCTGACTCTGACGATCAAAAAACAATATTAGCCCGGCGATTTATGTTAGCACAATATCAACACTGTCATTAAGACGACGCCACGAAAGAGACGCTGAAGGCTTCGAGAGATGGGCGTCTGTTCATTATTTTGAAGAAGAAGGAAGAAAATGACAAAGAATCAAGTTTTTTGAAGAAAACCTGGTAAAATCATACCAAGTAAAAGAAGAGGGAAAAGGGGAGCTCTTATTGGAAGGCCACCAAACCAAGAACAAGCGTTTAGATTTTTAAATTCTCTTACTTTTTCTAAAAGAGAAAAATGCCACATTGAAAACATTTCCCCATGACATTCTCCCGGGGGCTGTATGTCAAGCATCAAGACCAAATCACAAAACCGTTTGCTTTTGTTGTTTTTTCCTTAAGAGATGACAAGAATTTTTCATTATGACATTGCTTTATCCTAATTATCAGAGTTTTTTGCCCAATCACAATCGGATAATATCTCGTTTATTAATCCATCTGTCCGTCCCGTTTGGTGCTGCTGTTTATTGGTCTGGACTGGGTCAAGAGACTGCAAAGGCTCTCCATATTTTGTCACATCATTAACATATTCTTTGTTTATCAGTGATTTGGGTAAAACACTGAACAAATAGCTTCAAAACAAGAGTTCAGAGTAAGCATTAGTGCATATCCAACATGAATTCACTTCAATCCATATCCCAAATCCAGAACATCTGAATGTGAACTAATTAATGTCATCAAAACCAACATAACGGCCAAATCCTATGAATCTGATATATTTATGTGTTCTTTTGACACATGCTAAACCCTGATTTACGTACAGCTGCCTGCCTCAGATTTGCTCTGGCCATTATTTGTTCAATTTCCCTTAAATCACACACAACAAACCCACCAGCTGCATATGCTATTTAAAATCAAACACACTATTTAGCACCTGCTACTGGAGATCACTACTGGGCGTTAACGGAGTAACTCGTTCACTTAGGTGGCCCTGAACTTTGGCTGAACCATAGAAAGTTAACACAATTAGAAAATAATCAAACAGACCTAGATAAGTGGCCCTTTACAGCAGTTCATAAAATATTCTACTATCCTATGGCCTCGCTTTTAATTAGATCAGTGCTGCTGTCAACATAATGACAAGCAATATCTGATATGGTTAGTCAATGTTGAGACGACTTCTTTTTTATTGCTTTAAGTGGTCTGTAGACTGTCACTTTGGTGCAATTTTCTTTGTGATTAAGTATAACCTAACAATACTGGATTGGTTCAAATATTTTAAATCATACATTCCTTATTTCACTAGTTTCAAAGTTCTACGTCCTCCATAAGAGCTGTGTAAAGACACCTGTCCTATAGGCACTCTAAATAAAAGCCTCCCACAGTGCTTTACGTTACATATATGTCTCTGCATTAATATTTCAGCAAATTTCAGGCTATTTGTGTGCAAAGGCCCGATGCGTCATAACTTCCACCTGCTGCTCTCTTCAGTCTGTCGGGCCTGTCTCAGCTGCTCCGTGTCTGACGCTTAATATTTATCCTGTTTTTCTACATCAGTCGTCTGTGTTGTCTTTGGCTCACAAGTGGAAATTCAACCTAGAACGTGCTCACACAGAAGCACCTGATCATCAAACAACGGAAAATGGCTTCTCTTTGTGCTGATATTTTGGTGAATACACACTACCTCATCAACCCTGGGCTTCAAAGCAGTGAATCATTTTAAAACAATGATTTAGAAAGGCCACATTGAAGAGCATTTGCACGTATTTTAAAAGTGTAAACTTGAGACATAGCTTCTTTTGATAAATATGGCCTATTTTCAGACCACGTAGGTAAAGATTGTTACTTTTCAAACACAGAAGACCCACTGACTCTGAATCTACTCAGTGTTTAACGTCTGAGTTCAAAGATGTGTTGTTGTGTACAGTTGAACATAGTGTATAATCACATCATCAAAATAGATAGCTCTTTAATAACCAAAACAGAGCAATGCAGAAGGAGAAACACACTCATGAAGGTGTGTTATGATCCACTCTTTCTCACTTGAGCTCCTGCTTGTTGTTTTAGTAAAGGATCTGTCAATAAGTTGAATGACATTAACGTAATGAATTTGATTTGTTTATGTATTTGTATAAAAAGGCAAAGTAGGGATGGAGCAGTTTACTTCTACATATTTAAGGTTCGGCATTGTGTTGTGCTTCCCAAAACACTAACTGTAAATGTTGTAATTTGCATCAAGCCATGACATGTACATAAACTCAGTTCATCTTTGTTGTCTAATATTACCATTGCAGGTTTATGAATACGAAATTCAGTCACACGGGTTTTAAATGTTTTGTTGTATCAAATACCAAGTCAGACAAAGGCATTAATTGTATTCAAGTTAAATTAAAGGCCTTGGATAGGAAAAATCTAGAAAAATCTTTTCCTTTTTCTCTCTGGACTTGTTTTAGGAGGTAGACATTTTCTCTGGGTTTGTTCATAGAAAAAAAAAATCCCCAAAAAGGCCAACAACTACACACCTGACCTTTGAATAACCTTGAAGTAAAAGTCTCAGTTACCTAACAACATGTTACAATGAGCAACTCTGCTGACATTGTTAAATAAGGTAAATATGCCTCTGTTTTCCATCATGGCTTTGGTTAACAGTGAAATGCAATGCTACAAAAACTGACAGAAATGACTCACTATATCCTGGCCATAAAAGCCCCCAAAACCTTGTCTCCATTCCCAACCTCCAGTCTTTACCAGTGCATTTGTGAAGTCTGACAGCCCACATGATTAATAACCTCCTGACAAGTCTTTGGCCACAGATAGAAACTCAACAAAAGTCAATACAAGAAAATAATGTTGACTGACTGTGGAGATGTTCTGTTAATCCCTCGACGGAAGCCCAGCCTTGTATCAATAGATCTAAAACACCAGCAGGCTCAGTTCATAACCAGCACTTAAGCACTTTTACATCCAAACAAACAGGCTTTTACATGGCCGGTTATAATGGGACACACAGTCAGTCTCAACACAAGGAGGAGGATTTACGTCAAAAAGATGTGACAAAACTGTTTGTGCTTACTGTATTTGTTTCTGTAACTGGACACTCCTTTCTTTAAGCTCCCAACCTTCACAACAACAACAACAACAACAAGCGTTTCTGCTTTTATTTCATGCTGTAGGTCTGTGTAGGTGTTGTCAGTGTTAGGTCATGAGTGATGGCGGAGGACAGTCTATTCCAAAGACCCCATTAATCTTAAAATTCAATTAACTGCAAGTCATTTCGATCAGTTTAAACATGAATGTGGTGGTGTGTTATTAGATTACTGTAAAAACACTCCCTGTCTCCTCATAAACAAGACTCATGGCTTCATCTGGAGCCGTATTAACTTTACACTTTGTTTAAATGTTTGTTTGTATCCACCACTCGTCGAGACAACGCGGGTTTTCTGAAGAGATGTAGAAGATTTTGGATTTTCCTGTCTCTGTGTTGACCAGCCGTTGTCCATTTGAGAACTATTGATGAAGACAATGCATGTATTTATATGTATGTAAACCAGAAAATACTAACACTGATAAGATTATTTTGATAAGTCCTTAATTAAATCTCCTCTCTGCTTGCGGTACAGTTTTTTAGATGTGTGCATTTGTTTTATGTTCTGTTTGGTGTTTTTACAACAAGAGCTGATGAACGCTGACATTACTAGACGACCTTTAAAATGGTACAAAAGGGGGATAGAGGATAGGAACCTATGTAACCCTATGGGGTACTTGCTTTGTCAGTGATAGATGTGGTTTTCTCACTATTTGACAACAGGAAACCATCAGAAATCATTATGTTAAGGTAAAATGTCAGCTAGTCATGCTTTAAAACCTGCAGCATCACATCTCTGGGTCTGTGTGTGTTTAATAATGCAACAAGCCACACTATGTTTAATGCATATTTTATAATAACATAACAAAATGACTTCAAAATAGCAGCAGTTACAGTCCTGTGCTGTATCACTGTGTTGTGTTTCCTTATATCTGCACTAACCCTGCTTTGAACTGAGTGTGTAAACAGTTACATTTCATTCCTGTGTAGCCTGAACATGTACAGACCTGCTGAAAAGGCTCCATTCAATTAGCATGTGCCTCTTTATCAAATACTCCTCAAATGTACAGAACTGGAAGGACCTGTGGCAAGAAAAGCTTGGGTTTTTGTCTGAATTGTACAAATTGTCATTTTACGAAGAGGCACGAGCCCTCCTCAGCAACAAAACCAGAAGTGTTCCTTTTTTAATTGCTATGTATTGTATATAAGTTGTATATGTGAGGTACTTTACCCAATATGCATCTGTGATTTACCTTAACACAGGTATTGCAGCTTACACTATGAATATTTAATAGCTTATAGGTCATTTTTGCCACAGCTGATTACATTTTAGCATAAATTTTACATCACTGCCTCGTCAGACTTCACATACATTTATTTCTGTAGCACAATCCACACAGTATGTTTAAGACTTTTAAAACTTAAGCTCTATTAAGAGTTACACCATTTTTTTAAGTGAACCTGAATCCTGTTGTCCATGTGTCCCTCGACTCCAGGAATGCTCAGTATGTGAGTTCGTATCATTTGAGCTAAACATAGTAGAAGCCACATTTGTGTCAAGATTAAAGTCAGGATTAGTCTCACGTTAGGGCTAGAGTTCACCTAAACAGTGGTATTTATTTCACCACGGGTCCGGCCCAGGTGGATTTACTCTGTCGTTTGTGTAAGGGCTGGAACAGTACGCGGCAGATTTCACCCCGAGGCCTTCTTAGCACCTGTCAGATCCAATATCAAAGGTGTCCACAGGTTGACATTTGTCACCTGAAGGCATCTCATGCTACAACGAGAAAGGGACGCTCCCGCACATTAAGCTGCAATTATACAATTACAACAGGCGGGTCCAGTAGAGTCACAGGAGCTGGTTCTGCTGGAGTTTGGACAAAGACAAGCCGCCGTTATCACCTCATTTACACAAGACGACATTCTTAAAGGTGAGGCCGGAAACACAGGAGAAGTGCTATGATGGAAACAGATCTATGATAAACAACAGCACACTGGAACTGCCTGGAGGACATTTTACAACCGGACACAACGCATTATCTAGCATTAGCAACAACAACAAAAAAAACACAAATCAGCACAATGCATTAGCACACGGTATCTGTAAATGCACATATAAGCAGTAAAAACAATAATAAAACCCTTAGACTTTACTATTGTTAGGAAGCACTAAACAGGCATTGATTGCTGCATGTTAGAAACCGATTACTTGAAAGTTCAGCAAACCAGAAAAATGATGAAAAAGATGTTTATTAGCATTAATCATGGGGGTTAATTATGGATAAACTAAAGCTCTTGTCACACAGTGGAAGATGGCAAGGTTTGACAGGATCAGTGACAAGATATTTCACAGATGATTGTCCAGAGATTGTCCAAATATGTGACTGTGTGATCAGTTTAGGTCGGATGTAACAAATCCTGCAGCAACTGGAGTATAGTATAGTTGTTATGGACATGAGGCATGTAACCGAACATATGCTAACCACTTACCCCAAGACATTTTCTCAAAACTAAATCTCAGTTTTCCTTTTTTCTTTTTTTTTTTTTTACAAACTTTACTCTTCTTCTGGACACTGCTTTTGTGACTCGCTGATGCCACTTGTTGTTGATCATAGTTAAGTCAAAGATTGAAGTGGATTTGTAAAGTGTTGGCCTGGACAGTCATCATAATTATTTTACTATTGTACATGTAACCAGTCGCTATTGTGATGTGTATAATTGCACAAAAACATGTATTGGTTCATTCATTCCTGTCAGATCCCAAGTGTCTACTGTGCATTTCTTCTTCTTTTGTCCCAAAAATGTCCTTTAAATACTGTCCTGTCCCTGTTCCTTTTCCCTTTTTGTTATGGTCAGTTTGTAATCCACTGTAATCCTTTAAATTCTTATGTCCATTGTTTATTTTTTATTTTCTCTATCAATGATGAATGTTAATGCGCTCCTACTTGTTTTGTTATAACAGCGTTGAAGCTTCTGATGGTGTTAAGTTTTAATGAGTCTGATCTCAGATGATTAAAGTTTGATTTCCAGGATTGGAACAAATGGACAGATTAAACGCACACAAATGCAACTGGATACACATTCAACCAATCAGAATTCAGGAACATTCCCAAAATACACAGAATAAACTTCTTCAACAAACAACCAATGAGAAAAGCCTCACGTAAAGCTCACTCCATTTTAGATAAACAGCTAAGACTGGTCAGAACAGAACTGAGGTTTGGTGGAAATAAATAAATGGGAATGGTTCCAGACCCACTTCATCTCACTAAGAAAGTGAATGGGTCTGACTGGCCAGGCTACAGTATAACTTTTGTTAGAATTCATAAATCACACACTTTTACACCAACTTATTAACACATATTAATGGCTTAAAGACACTGCTGGGAGCTTGTAATCATTTATAGCCAGTTTATAAATACTAACAAGATTATTCTTCATCTGGAAACATTAATAAAGATTCATTTGGCTGTGATCTGGCTTAAAACACAACAACGTATACAATCTTCTGCATCTTCAGTGACTGCAGGACTGAAGATATTGGACTGATCATCAAATCCATGTGACTGATATTCAGACATGAGTGAAACTGGACCATCTCCCGTGTTTCTCCTGACCCAGTGTGGGCAGATATCATGTGATACAGATTGTTCTATTAAATTTTGAAAGTAATTTCTGAGGACAAAGAAATACAATGGATACTAGTCAGAAATAATGAGTGGAGCCAGTGGAAACTTAATAAATGAAGGCACAATGATAAAGTGCAAGGCAGATTGTTATCATGGAGGTAGTTTATCTGTTTACAACTGAATGTGGAGAAAGAACTGACCGCAGATACTCCACCAATAAATTGTAAATGTCACAAAATGTGGCTGAGCTGAGTTAGTAGCTCGTTTTATAAAAAAAGCAGTTGGTACGTTCACTCATGCGTTAATCCTCCGTGTGTAAATGATCTCAAATAAAATGACATTTGGATGGGTCAGTCCACATTAAACAGAGGGTAATCCTGTTGATTAGTGACCTACATCTCATAAACGTAGAGTCAGCACAGAGGACCACACTGGGGACGGGGATGTCCTCTAATAAATGTTATAAAAGGACAAGCATTAATGTAGGTCACAGAAATGACTTTGAGAACATCCTTGAAGAGTTTTATAACTCCTGTTCTTTATGAGTCACTACTTAATGACCCTCATCAAATAAAATGAAACATGGATAAAGTGAGTGAAAGTTTAGGTGAAGAACAAACTCACAGCCCATTCCTGACCTGATGAGACTGAACTGATGATATCTACCAAACACGGTTCTGGTTTGAGTCTAATGTGTTTGTTCTCTTCTGAAAGAAATAATCACAAAGCACTAAGAATCTGTGATTGAATGGGAGATGTCTTTCTATTCAAAAAATATCAACTCCAGGTTCTTAAATTTCTGAATAATCTGCTCTTCTCAGGTCCAGGGCCAGGGTCTGGAGACAGCGAGCCCCCACTTCCCCTTGGAGGAAGTTGATTGACCTGCAGTGCATGCTGGTTAGTCTTGTATCCAACTTGATCCCAACTTGCTCTGCCCTAACTTGACCACCCACTCCTTCACCACCACCACCTCTGTTTCTGTTAAATCCAGTCAAGTAATGCAAGTTTGGCTGATGTCAAACAAAGAAAATTCAATCACTGAAGACATGATGCACAGTAGATGTGACATTAAACTCATGTAATATGTAAACTCATGACATAAAGCCACAAGCCTCTGCCTTTAGAACCATCTGTGTGATTTGAAAGTGTTTTCATTTACAAAGTGAATGTAGTAGAGTCATGCAGGTCAAAACACCTACAGTCACATCCTAAATCTGTACTGTCTGTCCGTATTGTCTGTTGTAAATTGACCTGCTCTCTGAATGCCTCCGATAATTGAATAAAAATGAAGAGCCGTCTTCAGGAAGTCGTCCCAGTTGTCTGTCTATCAGGCATCAGCTCTATTTCCTTTTGTAGATAGGCTTGTTATCAGCAGCCTCTGAGCTTTCCGTTTGGGACTGAACCAGAGAGAATGGGATCATAATATGGGGACGGGGAAAGTCACAGATGGACAAGGTAAAGGACGCAGTGCATTAAAGACTATGTTTGAGCAGATAAAGGAAATCGTTGCGACAGAAATGCAGATTAGCGGGTCACAACGGACGGATCGCAGAGGGATGAACCGTCATATGACTGCGCTGCCGGGAAGTACAGGCCTCACCTTGAAAACCACATGATCTCTATCTGCTGTCTGTCTCTCAGGGAATTGTGGGAAAGATAATAAAAGCCACATGGAGAGAAAGTGGTCTCTGGGCCTGTCAGTCGTCAGTCTAGAATTTAACACAGAATGAGGTTTACATAAGATAAGTGGGACTGTTACAGGTAAAACTAAATGAATGCTCTGAGGTGTGTATTTGTCTGCACTGTGTCAGTCCTGCTGCCCAGTCTTTACAGTGTTTGGCCTAAACTCGCCATAAGAATGTGCAACGTATAAACAGCGGGCTACATGTGTAAACCATGTTGGACAAAGCAAAGCTGTGTAGACTGAACTGTATAGAAAAGAAGGTACAGCTGGATTCTTAGATGATATTCACACAAATACACTTCTTTTAATCACAGAACTATAGAATATAAACAATAAAAACAGTCAAAATAGTCTGTCCACATTGGCATTTGTTGAAATTATAACAAAGTGCACTCTAGACCAAGAAAAGGGCAAGAAAATGTCAAGATTAAAAGCCTTTATGATTAAAATAGTGAAGTATTACAACTATTTTTTCTGGATTTGTTTCTGATTCATGGATCCATGCACATAACTTATTATACATCAGAAATAACAGTGCCCCGAGCAATTTAAAGATGAACAATTAAAAAATATATGTAATCAGTCATCTTTTGGGGTTCATGAGCCCAGTATGCCATCCCAACCTCTGCTTGCATTTCCAACAATCTCATTAGAAAGCATTAATGTGAGTGTGGACTTTTGAAAACCCAAGGACTGTCAAAGTATTATGGTACAGTGCCTATAGAAAAATATCTGAACTGACCCAACCCATTCCAGTTTAATCTGACCTATATTGCAAAGTGTTTTCATTGCAAAATATCTTTTCACACAAGTGCAAACTAAAATGTTTTTCAAAATTACAACCTGAAAGTGCAAAATGAACTGATTGCAGAGTTCCTTTGAGCTACAAGTGTCTCCATCCCCTCCAGGTGCTTGACCCCCTGCTCTACAAACACTGCATTGACACAAATCTATTGGATAAGTCCTTGAGCTCCACTTGACTTTAATCACAAACCCTTTAAAACGTCTCACAACAGAAACAAGCCCGGAGAAGCGTTCATGAAGAGCCTCTAGAGCGTCAGAGTGACAGGCTGTAAACTAGTCTGATCCACTGTTTCCTGGTTCAACTGCACAACTCACCACATTTCTCAAATCTAAGCCCAAATAAAAACATTGTAAACTTGTAACGATGATTTAATTTCGTTCGGATGTTCAGATGTCAGTTCACATGACTTACATCTATTGAACATTAGATTATAAAATTCATTGGTAGATTAAGAACAAATTGAATTACAAAGAAAGGAATTGGAAACAAATATGACTTTTCTAGAACAAGGCGGATCGAGGGCTGTGCTGTGGGCTGGTTTGACATAAGGAATTTAGATTGAATGTGAAAGTAGCCTTAATTGGATACATACGGACTCTATTTACAGTAGAAGAGTTAAAAAGAATTTGGTGAACCCATATTGTCACAGTGAATCATCTGCCTCCATCTTGCCTTATCCTCTGCATCCTTTTCTCTCAAACCTTTATGTCTCTGTCACTACGTCCAGAAACCTCCTCTTTGGTCCAATATATTCACCATCTCGCCCTGGCCTCTCTAAACTCACACAGATGGGGTTTTATTTGAAACATGCTAACATTGTACAGTGTATGCCCGGGTTAAACGTCTTTAAAAAAACCCCAAAGAGAACACCTTCTTTATCACTTCAGATGTACGGCACGTTTTCTCTTTTTACAAGGCACATTGGCAGTGTCGTGCATCTTTGTGATTCTGAGTTGTGCATAAATACTGTAGAATGACCTGACACACTGTACATGATGTATTTAGTAGTTCCCTGCTCCTGTGTAAACATGGCACGGCGACACATGCCAACCCCTGTGCTGTGTCAGCGATGAAAACTGCAGTCACACTGTCGCTCTCATGTAAACTTTAAAGTACCATAGTCCACCATGTTTGTTTATTCACCAGTAAGATTTCATCATGAGAGTCCCACTTTCTCTTTATGTTTCCTTCCTCTCTGCACAGAACACAACCAAAACTCCACAACCTGTTACATGTTCACATTTCCCTGACAGACACTGTTTTCTGTAACTTTGTGTCACGTTAAAAGCATTGCCGTCAATTTGTGAAGAATGTTGGACGAGCTTAGAGGCATAGGTTGGAAAGTGGAATCCAAGCCACACATTTCCAACGAAACTGTTTATTAAAGCACCTGGAAACTATTTGTGGTCCTTATCTGCTGTTTGTGTTCCCCCTGGACCTCTTCAAACATCTCTCAGCAGTAAAAACACAACATGGACACTGTTAAACTGAGGCTGAACAGCTGCGGTGCACACGGTTCACTTTGAGCACAGGAGTTCCACTTTTACATAAAGAACCTGTTAAGTCTTTAAATAGACTCGACTGCTTCTCATCACATTCTCATGCAAAGGTGTAAATGTAGTTTAACAATGTGTTAGTGCTGGTCCATGAGCATTTAGATCCACTGCACAGTTTTGCAGAGTAAAATTGCCCTGTCACTTTAATTACAAACTAGAGCAGCTTGGTTGTATGTATTCTACTGTGGGCCAAGTCATTCTACATTATTTATGCAACTCATTTAGCACAGTTCTGAAAAACAAACCTACAACGGGACGAGAGAGGGACCATCATATGTTTCACCATAATTAGTCCAAATGGAAATGATGTCTTGGACAAATTAGTAAAGGAAAAGATCCAGCCCTTAGTGTCCTGTTGATGCAACATGTTTCTTATAAACAGCAGTGTTAACAGATCTGCATCATACATGAGACAAGAGAGCCTCTTTCACGCTAAAAGGCTTTTCCCTAGTAGTAGTTGCTCAAAGGAGGACTTTTGAGTTTTCTTTTTAACTGACTTCAGAAGACTATTGACATTTTACTGTATATTGATGAGAAGAACTGACGTGTGGGTTCCAACAGTTTCTTTAAAACCTGAAAAAGTTTAGAGCAGTTTTCCAGTCATCGAACTGTAAACTAAAATGTTCAAATGTCATGAAATAATGGATACTGTCCCATGAAAGTGGGAGTTTAGCCTTTCAATATAGCCTCTGTATTGCATCTCTTTGGTGCACATTTAGTTTGAAACTTAATAGGCTTCATATAAATGCTGCAGTATTAGTGTGTACTCTCTGTAAACCCATTAAATGTTTGTTTTGAATGGCTGCTGTTGTTTGTGAGTTTAAACCAAAGCAGAGGAGAAATTTGGAATGAGATGACTGCTTATGTTCCTGGATCGACCAATAAAACTATCCTTGTTGTAAGAAAATACTGTCCTGGATTGTCAAGAATAAGTCCTGGAAAGGTCCTGGAGAATAAGTTCTTAAAAAGAGCGGGAACCCTGGAGTGACTAAAAAGCGTCAGGACATTACGTCTTGACTTGAGAATTGGCCCACGCTCTGCGCCTCCTTCTGCGTCAGATCCGCTGCTGTTAACAGCTGCTCCATCAGCCCCGCGCGCACACAGCCTCTCTCCTGCACGCGCTTACACGTCCCACAGCAGAGACCCGTCCCACAACCGCACAGAGCCGTTCAGGAAAAGCCCCAGTGCCGCTGCTGTGCGCCATTACGCACAGCTGCTCAGAGCTACGTGCCTCTGCGCGCTGCAGACTCAGAATGCTTTTATTGTGATGTTGGATGCACAAAGAGAGTCAGTGTTTCTTTACAAATAAAACTCATGCACTTGACTCTTCCTTCAGTCATATTAAAGATGAGACTTCAAATAAAACGAATCAAGTTAGTATGATTAATTTAAATAGCTTCTGAGAAGATATAATGTATTCCTACTCATGTAAATATTTGCCTTTAAACATAATAATTGAATAAAGAGCATCTTTGACAAAATGAAATACGACTGTCAGTGTATAAAGTCTTGAAAAAATACTTGTCTTCGCCTTTGGTTTTATTTTTTTATCCATTTTATTTTAAATAAATAATGTCACTTAATCATTGGTGCGTGTGGCCTTTTACAGAAGACTTTAAAAAGTAGAGACTACACTTTTCATGTAGTTATTAGACCCCCGCTCACACAGAGACCCTCAGCTGTATCTGGATCTGACACGAGGACTCTATGTTCTTCTGAAACACATGGGCACGTGCACGAGCACACTCGGGGAGCAATTTGAGGGACTATTTACGAGACGTTTTGACTCTAATCCTCGCTCTCAGATGTTGGTGGAAAGGCTCACTGTGCCTTCCCACGTTTACGCACGACGCACGCATTGACTCAACACATCATAACGTCACCTAACCTCCTCCAGCAGCGCGTGGTGATGTGTGTAAGAGTCACTCAAGCGGAACAACGACAATAAATAATGTCTGCAGCGGTTTTTAGTTTGAGAGGAGCGAGGGATATGATGCAGTTACACGTTTACTTCAGACAAACGGTGAAAAACTACATGCAGCTACTTAAACTTAGAGGCCCACGTTTCTTACAACGATCTTTATGCATAAGATTATACTTTGTTCGCCTACACCACTCAGAGTCACTTTGATAACAATAATAAAAACGAAAAAACAAAAAAGTTTGTTATTTACAACCTTAAAAGTCACACTGGAAGTTGTCAGAATAAAACTACGTGTAAAACTGTGCATCTCTCTGTGCAGCTCTGAGCTTGACTCGTGCATACGTCATCACTATAAAGGGAGCGTCTACGTTAAAAAAAAACCCCACATTTTTACGTGGCGGGCTAAACAAAGCAATAAACACATGAATGAATTGGTTTGCCAAGTTATTTATCTCGAAGTGTTACCCACGATAAAAGAGAAGCTGCGCCAAGTTTTCTGTTCTCACAGGCACGCAAACACATGTGCCAAAAACGCACAGGAAGAGAAAGAAGCACTCCACATTATAGTAGGCTGTAGTGAGCTTTGTTCAAATAAACTGTGTCAACTGCGCCCTATCATCTTTCACACCAGGTCTACGCTCAATCAACACCAGCTCCAGTCTTAGTCCGGTCCTTCAGCCCAGACTTTGGACCTGATTCACAAAGTGGACCACATCCCAGACACTTTCCCTGAACTTTCACAGTTTCAGAAAAAAACAGACTTTTGACTTTGGAACAACAGCAGAAGTCGTGCTTGTTTGTGAGCTCCGCGAGGCCCAACCCTTGAGTTACCTGCGCGTAGAGAGACTGTAGACGCAGTGAGTGCTGTGCCTTCGGGCAGCGCACGTTCTCTCAGGCTTTACCTGCACGAGCTCCGGCTTAAAGAGCACATTAGTCCGCGACAATATCACGCAACGGCTTTGGGACATGTGTAAATGTTTGATTAGATTTACCATGCTCGATTTGAATCAAGTAAAAGGACAAATACAGGTTCCGCAAAACTTTTTTCAAGCGTTTGTTTGAAGTTGTGCCTCCACAGAGACAACACGCGTCAGTTCAACTTCAAAATCACTCGTTAAATGCATATTTGACTTCTTTAGATAATACTTCCAACTATTGTGGCGCATTAGAGCAGGCTACAACAGCAAAAGATCCTTGGATGAGGTCTTGAAGCTTAAAACCAAATCCACAGGGCGCTTAAAGAGAAGTAAACACAGCCTCCTACCGTAATAAAGGTAACCATAGCCTCGGCGGGTGTGTATCCAACAGAGTCGACATGAAGGTGATTGAGTTTTAGAGAATCCTTTGGCGAAAACTTCCCACTGTTCAGTTTCCCGAGAGCTGCTGCCGCCCGCCTGCTCTGCGCGCCACACGGCTCTGTCCCGAGCAGAGCCGGGATCAGCCTGTAAAGCTCGCCCCGGTGTGCGTGTGAGTGCGCGCGGGTGCGTGCGTGCAGTGTGTGTCCTCTACATAATCTAGCGCTCTCGCTGTTACAGGACAGATGGCTCGGCGCATGTTGCTGCACAGACCTGTCTGCAGCGAGCCTCGCGTGAACTAGGACACAGAATTAGGAGCGTGTGCGCGCGCGTTTAGTGACGGCTGGAAGTATGTAGAGTGTGTGAGAAAAGCTCAGTGTCAGTGGACTACCTCTGTTCTATTATTTAAAGTTGGGATAGGCGGTTTAGAGCAGCTGGAAAAGCTCAGTGACACAACTTGAAAGGAACATGTCAGGTTTGAACGGGCTTTATTAAAGGGACAGTCCAGTATTTGGTAAAAGGGGCTGGGAGATACTAAAAGATGGATAACTTTTTTTTTTTTTTTTTAATCTCAGAACTGCTTTTTATTCTGGTCCTGTGTTTTTAATGTAAAAGCCAGGTTTCACCAAAAAGGTTTTATTTAAACACAGATTAGTGCTCAACTTATTTTAGTAAAAACAAGTTTAAAGTTCCACGGGTGACAGGGGAATACATTTCCAACTGCTGCTGGTGTTGTACAGAAAACAACAACATGACAACAACCACCAGTCATTATCATTTATTATTACTACACATTACATTATTACTATTAACCAGGAGGTATGCAGCACTGTTTCCAGTAACACTTACTTAAAGTAATTACTTTACAAACTCAGAGTATTTGACTTGAGTCAAGTCGAGCAGCTGTAACGGTCCGATCTGTTCCTGATACACAGCCTACTGTTAGTGAGCAGATCCCTCACAGTCACAGCAGCAGAGGAGCTACAGCTGCATTTCTCTGACACAGTCTCTGTTTAAATGTATTATATACTCTCTAAATTAAAATATTCAATTAGTATATTGTTGAATCAATTCCAAAAAAGCAGTCATTTTGGGATTAAACTTATATCAGTTTAAAGGGAAAAATACAAAGTTCACAAGTAATTTAAACAAGATTTAAATTTTGGCGCAGTGGAAATTTAAGTTAAACCGGTTTAAAATTTCAACCTTGTTGATACAACTGGGCCTCTGTGTTCAAAATCAAAAATGAACTACTGAGAAGGATTAGTTCCATAAATCACAGCCCGTATTACTTCAGTTTATTCATGACACTTTCACTGAGGACGTCTCTTAAAGGCTCAGAAACTACTGCTAAACCAACAACAGTAACATCATTTAGAGAACTGACTTCTGATGCTGTTCACATGCTTCATACTGGAGTATAGTCATATTGAAGAGGGTCTGTTTGAACACACACTGATGGATGTTCATGACTAAGCATCAGTTCAGCAGGAGTCTCTTAATGGTGGCTCTGCATCATCACTGTAACAGATGTGTTTAATTTTTAACAAGTACAAAGCAGTGCACATCTTCTGCAGGTCTCTGGGGCGTCCCACGTGACACGACAACTGCCACCAAAACCGCACCAAAATCATGAAATATGTAAAGATGAGAGGAGTATTTGAAAAGAAGTGGAGGAAGAAGAGGCAAGGACCAGAGATCTGGGACGAAAAGGCTCACAATAGTTTCAAATATTTCACAAATGATGTAAAAGCAGGATGGACTAAAGTGAGTCTTCTGACAAACTTTAAATGATGGCATCATAAAGTCTTAATGTAAAGGACTTATCTGACAATAAGTTACAGATCACAGAAGAAATATTAAAGTCTACAACGTCAGGAGTACAGTTTCATTAAGAACATATTCAAGCTTTGGTACAATGATTATATTGTGTAGTATTTGGTACAGTTTGGGCCAAACTTATATAATTTGTATAACTATAAAAACAGAGTCCCATCCATGTTGTGTTAATGGTGGGCTCTGAGACTTCTCCCTCCTCAGTCACTTCCTCCTGCTCCTCTGGGGAAATACCCAGGCCCATAATCCTTCTAATTTGAGTTGTATCTGTCTCCTCCTCTCGCTGGGCCATATACACCCCATATACAGTAATACAGTAGCGACTCTCCTCCGAGCTGCTTCAGGGTGACGGAGCTCCACCTCCTGTCTCTGAGCACCCGGCCATTGTGCAGAGAAAATAAACTGTGTGTGTATGAGACCATAGCTGAGAGTGGGACGGTGCATCAACCAGTATCTTCCTCCACCACAACAGACTGATACAAACTCTGTCAATCTGAAAGTTTAGTTTAGTTGTGCGTTCATCTTTCTTGTTAAAATGGCTTCTTCTTTATTTATACTGGCTGGTTAATCAGTCCTGTCCAAACACGATCATGGGCTCTCTTCTGAAACAACAGTCTTTTGGGACCACTTTGGATTTTGTTTAGTCTCTCGTCTCGTAAAAATAAACAACCACATTATTCCTGTGACTGGATTTCATTGCTTTTGCCGCACACGTAATAATAATAACACGATGACATGATATTAACAGCCCAAGATAATCTCAGACAGTTAGACAGAAGCCTCACTGACAGACTAAATCCTGACCAAATCTCAAGTTGCGTCCCATTTTAGAGGGAGTGGATTACATTTGTTAGCACAGTAAATTCCCCATTCTCTCCGTTGACATCCGAACACATCTCGTGCAAAGAAGACACAAAATGACTTAAACAGAGATGGACAACAGCCAACAATACACGCATCCAACAGCAAACAGCTTCATGTTGAATGCATCAACAGGCAGTAATTGGGACAGTGTTTTTGTCACGGTCTTCTGCTTTTGTCACTACGTGGAAAATTAATCACCTTTGTTGACGGACCTAAATCTAATAAAAAAGGAGATGAATACAGCCTCAGTGAAAGAAAGGGAAGCATGCATTGACATAATTAATAAAGACAGGTGCAAACCAACACAAACAAGCACAAAGAAAGGACATTTGCTTTAGGATTTAAGGAAAGGAAGTAGGGAGGAGAGAAAGGAGACATCACATAACGAATGAAGAGAAACGAAGCTGCACACAGTCTGTAAATGGATTTTTATTTCACATCTGCTTTTGTCAGTTTACATCTTTACCCTACACCCAATTAACCTATGGCTTTGGAAAACTTGACATAATGTGCCAATACTGATAAAACATGTGACTAAAGAAATGTGCAACATATTCTTGAAATGGAAGAAGTCTGAGAGTCAAAGCCTTATTGAGTCACACAAGAGACTAACATCTCTTTCTCTTTCAGGAGTTTGTGTGTAACTGGTTCTTACTTAAGACTTGTGTCTATATTTTTAATTGACAACTACGAATGTATATGACAATATTTATTTTGGAAAAAGATGTATCTCTGTTTAAGTCTGCTGTTACTGTTAATAATTGCTGCTATTGTGGAAAGTGATGCAATGATGATTTACAGTAATCCCTCTCTCTGATTTGGGAGTGAGACGAGTACACCCTGACTTACATTTAGAGACATACATTAACAGAGCTTTGGACGATGGCCGGAGGTCAGGGGTCAAACCCTGCTGTGAGGGATTTGAACTCTCTTTATGCACACTGTGAATTTAGATTTTCTCATGGAAATGCAACACCTGATGGACATATTATTCTATGTGACTGTACACATTTATTTAAATTATTTATTTATTTTGTTTTCGACCACATTTCTTTTTACACAGAGTCATTCAAGACAGAAGACATGTCCTGTGGTCATGACAGTGTAGATTTTAGTTTAAATACTTACAGCTTAGTAGTCCCACATCCAAGATGGCACCATCACCTTAAAGGGAAAAGGACATTCAGGTTTCTGCTTGGACCTATTGCTCTTGGGAGACAAACTTTATGTCATTGGATCCACATTCAAGAGTAAAGTTCAAAGATGAATAAATATTACAGATATCTGGGATGATGTGTAATATTTTTGATAAATATGTAAAAGATGTGTAAGAATAACAAAGCAGTGATGTTTCTGCACTTCAGTCTATCAGGGCTCAATAAATTCAAGAGTTATCTCTCTGCTACTGACACTCTGTTTTCACACTGTAAAAGTATGGCTCATTTGACTCTTAATTGTGAGGGAGAGCTTCATAAATCCCACTGTGTGAGTTTTTTTTGTACTGCTCCTCTGTATTTTGTGCTTTGACAGTTTTAGAGCTACAGTATTTTGGGCTGGATTAAATCTTGACAAACTCAATGGCATTACTTCATGGAGATTACATTAGTATTACTGCCTCCTGTGGATTTACAATGGAATTATGTATAATCAGTCAAATTAGCAACATTAATTAACAAAATCAGTAAAAACTCACCGACTTGTGACTCGTGCATGTGATTCTTGAGCAGCCAGTCTGGGCAGATTTTCATAAAAGACTGGTCTATTTCAGTTTTAATGACTGACTTAAATTGTGAAGAGGAGGAGGAGGAGAGAGAAGGAATGTGTGATGACTGACAGGGGATAAGAAAAGTCATGTCTCAGAGCTACACAGACCTCCCCAAACGCAAACTCACACTAATGACTTTCTTTGACTTTTACATTTTCACACAAACTACATTTAGAAAAGACTGACCTTACATTGTTACAAGAAGAGGCTCTACGTGATTGTGTGTAAGTGTGTTGCTGGTTTTTTTTGTAAAATTCAATAAATAAGAACAAAATCTTACATAAAAAATGTGGCGTATGTCTTGGTTCATTTGCTGCAGCTTTCCCCTGCTCCTAGTTCTGTGTTTGTCTTGTTTGTCTGTCTTTGTGAGGTCCTGATGTACAAACTCTACACTCTCAGCTCCACAGAGAAACACAGGCTTAAATCTATAAGTCGTTAACCTGCTTCATGATCAGGTTCTGTGTGACTGGGAGGAGAGACAAATGGGTTGAACTAGCCTCGTAGTACAGGGTCCTCACCTGCTGAGCTGACTCCAGACCAGCTGAAAGTCCACTAATGACCACCTCAGGCTCCTGTCCTGCAGATCTGCTCGTTAGTACCAGGTCCATCCATCACCAGAAGTCTATTTTGAAAACTCAAAGCTCTCTGTTTTTCTTCTTCATTCATCTTTGTATTATTTTTTGTTTTTGTGATCTTTTTTTTATTTTGGGAGGTAACCCTGGCTTTTCAGTATCTTAAAGCTGGTTCACTTTCGAGGTAGAGCTCAATTGGAAACTTGTGCTGGACGGTTAAACGGCTCCGGTTCAAAGGAGGAGGGGACAAAGAGGTGTCAGCCCAAGTGGCTCTGGACTTTTTTGTTGTATAGGTCTTTTCAGTCTTTTGACCAATGTGTCTAATGCAGACAAATACGTTTTTGCTTTTTAAAGTCTGTGTGTAATGTTCCAAAAGTGATGCTGAATATGTGTGCAGCTGTGCCAAGTTAGGCCAACCTTTTGACATAAAAAATGAAATTCCTGCAAACGTACAAATGTCGAGCAGTGCAGTTGGACTCCCAAAACCTTAATCCAACCCAAACCCCAAACTCCATCGTGTTCCTTAAATTCACACATGAACAGATGCTTGTGGTGTTGCACTGCACATAACTTTAACCCATCACATTCTTCTCTGCTCATTCCTGGTTCTCTGTGAATTTGTGTCATATTTTAATCCATTCACAGACGCAGAGCACTAAGAATACAAAAGTAGCATTCGATGAGAGTAACATGAGTGATCCTGACCCTCCCAGCGCTGAAGTTCCCATGAGCCACGAGGAACTTGACCCCAGGACCTCGAGAGACTGAGAGCATCTGGTTCAGAGCGAGTCTGCAGCAGGGCGTTATGCTCCACAAACCTGCCCTGAGTAAATACAGCCTCCATTCTGATTTTAATACAGACACAGGAACACATACTGTCGGTCAAGAGCAAAGGGCGCTGCCACTGAACTGCTTTGTGCTTTTATAAATGATTTAGAATGTGTTAATGTGAAAAATGCTCTGAGTGAGCTCTTTGGCCGGTTTCCTGCTGAAGGTGTTCCCCTGCCTTTCACCCAGTTTGCGCTGCATGATTCATGTTTGTTTTTGTTACAGGAAAACCTCAACAGCTGTTCACTTCAAAACACAATGCGGCGGAGATTTAGAGCAGGGCTACGCCGCGGCTCAGGGATTAACTCATGTTCATTTACAGAAACAAAAATGAGATTTGTTCCTGTACAGTGCTTCAAGTATGAACACATAAAAAGTGTGTTGTGGATGAGATCATGTAAAGTTGAACAAGTGTTGTCTGTATGTTCTATTCCTAGGTAAATAAAGATATGTGAAACTCCTGAGTGGTGACTGGAGCCTATCCTAGCAGTTTCAGGCAGTTAGTTATAAACATTTAACCAAAACTTTATTATTTTTGAGTGAAAAAACGGCTGCTTATCTGCTTTTTTCACGATTTTTGAGCAGAATATTCAAATGATACCTATCCCCGGCCAAAAAAAAAAGATCTTGTATTGATGATGGGAGAGAGTCTTCTTCAGATTCTCTGGGGTTAAGGTCTGGACTCTGTGGTGGCCAATCCATCTGTGAAAATAATGTGTCACGCTCCTGAACCACTTTCACAATTCGAGGCCGATGGATCCTGGTATTGTCATCTTGGAATATGGGCACATAATGTTTCTGACCCAAGACCTGATCAACTGCAGCAACCCCAGATCATAGCACTGCCCTCGTAGGTCTGTACGGTAGGGCACTAGGCATGAGGGGTGCATCACTACACCTGCCTCTCTTCTTACCTTGATGAGCCAGTCTTTAGGCTCCCAGCAAATTCAAGCCTTTTTTCCGATTAGCCTCACTGACAAATGGTTTTATTAAGGCTACACAGCTGTTGAGTTCCCCTCCCATTGTGCGTGTGAAAATACTCTCATTTTCACTATTAAAAATAACCAAGTGAGTTTTTAATTATTTTATGATTTGATTTCACCAAAAGTTTAAGTGATCACCTATCACTGTCATTCAAGATTTTTTTCCAGCCACATTTCTTCCTCAGAGATGATGGTTCCCCTGTATCCTTTCACTTTTTAATAATGCGTTGGACAGTTCTTAACACAATTTGACCCTTTCTGAAACAGATTAACTCTAATCTTTTCTTCTGATATGATTGTTTAAGAAATGAGAAACTACTCACTGCATCAGTTAAGGTTAAATGACTTGTTGCCAGCTGAAACACAATCATCCGTGCAGTGATCATCCAATGGGAGGCTCTTACTTATTTGCTCAGTTAAATGCAGGTGGTTAATTTTTTTGTTGGCCAGGGAGTGTATTTCACAAACTTTTTACCTTCAGACCAATGAGATCTTACCATTGTTTTAGTCTTTTGTGCTGTTTCACTGTGTTTGTAGATGCTTTGTGTTCTTACAACATTCTTATCCATTAAAATCGTTGATAATAAAACCCAGATAACATCTCAAGATTTCTTTTTTTTCCCAGATCATTCCTAAAATAAAATGCTTGTAAGTGATAAACAATTTTCTACAATTAAAAAAAAACTGTATGCCCTCCGATGTAAAATGTAACGTATGCTGAAAGCCCTGTTTCTTCTCGGCTCTGTGCTGCAGTCGACCTGGGTGGCGACTCCTCCCGTTGGCCCAGTCAGACGTGTTGCTTTAAGCAGCTGCCACAGGAGAAAAGAGCGGGCCACAGACTGCTTTGTGTCAGGGCCACATCTATTGACTTACTTCAGCCATGAATGTACATGAAGACAGAGGCATGTGTTCGGGCCTCGCTGTATGTGTCCATGCGTGTCCCCCGTGTCAACAAGCTCGTCGACTGAATTCTTTCACAGAGCAGTGAAATAACACCAGAGTAACACGGTAAGTTCTGTGACAGGTGAAAATTATCCATTGATGAACAGCAGAGTAACGAGAGGTGGGAAAATAGTTTCAAATTTTCCAGCCACGTCTGCGTTGTTAAATCTCTGACCAGTTCAAACAAGTTTCCCTCGTAAGACTGGAACTGACTCCACAAACAATTAGGATGATGAGGATTGCATAATCACATCTTTTAGGAATGTGGTTTTCTTTGTAGTTTAGAAAGTTGTTTAATGGAAGGTTTAAAAAGAGTTTGGATTTTACTTTCATCTGTCTGGCTACAGCTGACTCAGCAGAAATGTTGACAAATAGTGAGAAATGGTAGGGCTGAATGATTTTGGAAAATAATCCAATGGGGTTTTTTTTGTTTGTTTTTTTACCAATAGTGCATCACAATAGTGCGAAAAATATAAATATAAAAAATGCTATTATTTTCTATTTTTTAATTACTATCTATTTTCTTTCCAAATTATTCAATAAACACATATGTAATATATATTCATAGTAATATTACATCAGGTTAGTGCTGTCACAGATTATTAGCAAACATTGCAACTTGCCCTGATTTATTTTGTCTATCCCTATGCCACATTGTGCTCTATTAGTATTTATTTTAAACCTTTCCTTGTTCATGTTGTGAATGTGCTCTTTTTTATTATATTGATCACATGACACAATCCCAGGCCTAGTGCTGATATCATATAGCACCTCGTGCATGCATCGTATTAGTATATCTCACTTAAACAGACCCACACCATTAGCTGTCACTAGTTTCAGTCATAACTTAACTTTCATAACACAAAAAAATAAAATGAATTTGATTCATAAAAAAATATTATAATGCATGAATTGAACTGTTTATTGAAAAGTACATATTTGCAGTTTCAACATTTGGCCTCAAATTTGCTTTTTGTTTTATGTAAACAAACAATAGCTTTTCAGTCAGGTTGGGGAAAAGCCTATACTCCAGAGTTTAAAATCTAGGTACATTTGACCAATACACGTCAGACAAGAAAACTGTTTGTGTGGATGCTATCATACTATATGTACGTAAAACATATACTTTTGAGGAAATACAGTCCAAACCTGGGTTAAGTAAACACTTGCTGCACTAGGGATAGGGATGTGAACATTACAGAAACCAAATAAACAACATAGTGAGCCTGCTGCTAACTCCACAGGTCGTCAAATCAAAAAATATAGTGCACTAAGATGATTATTTCATTAAATGTCTGTCTGTAAATGTTTCTATGTGTGATCAGGCATGTTCAGCCTGGTTTTATCTCACATATGTTTGTCTTTTATTAGGACACAATGCTTCTTTATGGCCAAGCCTTAATTCAGAATTTGTGTAGGTGTTTCCCTCTGATGTGTTTACAGACATGCTCAAGATACAGAGCATCTGCAGACAATTAAAGCCCTCAGACCGAGAGTATGTGATGGACAGTTACAGTCCATTAGGGTTCATCTGGAATTTAAACACGGAGGGAAGAAAAACAGCAGAAGAGTGAGATCTGCTCAGAAAGGAAAGATCTGCAGAGTGAAGTCTGTCTGTTTGATGATAAGATATTATGATGCCAAGATTATTTTTGAGCCTGAAACTCAATAGTTGTTATGGTCTGTAAAATTAAAAGAAAAAGAAAAAAAACCTGTACGATCACACACAAAAAATGGGACTACAATGCCCTGTTCCTGTTGCCAACATCACTGCCTTAAACAGAAACTGGAATCCTGCAAGATTTTTGGGTTTAGACCCTCACAAATCCATCTTGTCGCTCTCAAATTGCTGATTGGACCAATGTCATGGCAGTGTGGAGGAGGTGGCGGCTACTTTAATTCAGTTTTAGTGGGGAATTGCAAATGCCATGATGTGTTTTTGTACACTTTTCTCAATTAGATAGAAAAGGAGACTTACACCTAAATCTCTGATGCACCCTCTAGCAAGAACGTCATTTTTTCCCCAAATATATGTTTATTCGGCATCAAAACAGTGAAAGTGATCCTCAGTGACGTGAAATAATGGGCCTGGAGGAGATTAAAGAGACCGGATCGAAAGATAAAAAAGAACAAACCAAACAACTGACCAACGAAGACAGCCATCACCATCTGGAATGGGACGTTTTCAGTAAACAGCAAATTACAAAACACTCAGCCAACTCTATCGTGATTACGCAAAAACACCACAAAACTAAACTTGGAAGTAAACTGTCGACTGTAAACCACACTTGGCCGGTCTCTAAATGGCAGTAATCTTCTTATCTGTCAATTGCACTCTGCAGCCAAGCCACATTTGAACCTCCTCTAACGCCTCTCTCTCAGCTCGTAAAGGCCTTCTGGCCACTGTCCTGGGACCCTCCTCTTTTTACTGCATTCTTCTGAGGCCGAGCGTGTTGGGTCAGTGACAGATCCTCGTCCCGGGGCAGATAAGAACACCGCAGGAGAAAAGAGGGCACAGATGTAAATAAAGGTACAGGGATTGTACAGAGTATGGACCTTTAAACAGACAACATCAAAAATATAAAAGCCCAACTTGATAAAACAAATGCAACAATTTTTCCCATTAATTTAGACGATTATTTAGTTTGAGAGTTTAGTTTAGAGACAGTGGGAAAAAATGGCTGTATCCATGGCTGTATTTCTAATTTTATATTCTGTATTCTACTCAATCTATTCAAGTTTGTTGGCTGCTGTCTAATCAAGTCAAATCTCAAGTTATTTAGTCACAAGTTCAGGTGAAATCTCAAGTCTTTTTGCCCACTAGCCTGTTTCAGTCACATGGTAACAAGTCCAGATCAGGTCTTAAGTGTTTTGGTCACTTGCCCAAGTCAAATATTGAGTCTTCTGGTCACAAGTCTAGGTCAAGTCTCAAGTGTTTCAGTTACAAGCCCAAATCAAGTCTCAATCCTTTGGTAACAAGTCCAAGTCGAGTCTCAAGTCTTTGGCCACTTGCCCAAGTCAAGTCTCAAGTCTTTCGGTTACAAGTCCAGGTCAAGTCTCAGGGCTTTGGTCACAATTCCAAGTAAAGTCACAAGTGTCTTTGCATGTATTACTGATACTAAATGTATTGTTTTGAAATAGGCTTTACATTTCATTTTAGACTGAAGTCCTAAGGAAACAAGTCAGAATCGCGTCTCAAGTCTCTCAGCCTGTTTACGTGCACACTAAAACTCCTTTTCTGGAGTTTTCAGATTATTCAAGTGACCATGTAAACAGCATAATCTGATTTCCTTTATCTGATAACGGATCAGATTATAAGAAATTGGATGAACACATTTAGATTTCTCCTCAATACTCTGATATGTGCATGTAAACGCATTAATCTGATTTATTTCATTCTTTTACATCTGTGCATGTGTCAAAAAAAAAAAAAAAAGACAGGAAACGGAAGTGACTTTTTTAGTCACATTAGTGGAGAACAAAACACAACAAACATGGCGTATAAACGAGCGCTAAAACCGAAGACGTCGCCATGTTCAACAAGACAACACCAAATGTTTTGAAAATAACAGAAGGAAGTTTGTGTCTTACATCATTAGTTATGTACATACTCTGAAAGAAATCCAATAATGGACTGAAACGTAAACCAGGTTTTTTATTTTCACATTTCTGAAGTGAATGTAAACATGTCAAATCTGATTTTTACAATTATCTGATTACTCACAGTTATCAGATTATTATCATGGTCATGTAAACGGGCTCACTGTGAGCAGTGGCTTAAATGCATCTCAAATAAAAGTCTGGTGGTTCAGTTTTAATTTGTCGAATAATGGCCTTTAAGAGTGAAGGGTAATGCAGTTTTTAAATAGCTTGTAGACCGCCTTTTACAAAATACTGGACTATTCCTTTAAAGAACGTAAGCAAACAGTTCAGACAAGGTCAGAGTCAGCTTTTACTGTGAAAGGATCACATTTCGAGCCAGTTTGGGTCAAGGCTTAGCTTTTACTCACAGCTCTGACATTCAGACACAAACCACTCGTGAGGACAGGGACTAACCCCGTCATCAGAAAGAGCAGCCAGACAAGCTTTTACAGCGCCTTAAAAGGCTCTTTAATATGAAAAGAGACAATTAGACAAAACAAAAGGTTGAAGTAATAGATGCAACCTACTTACTGAGTGTTTTCTCCGTCAGAGGTTTGAGACTTGTCCCTCAGGGCCTCATCGTTTTACAGTTAAACTCTGCCTTTAGCTCGTCTTTTTTTATTTAGATGTATGTTCTCTCTCACACGTAGAAAGTGTGTTCAGTACAGGCCACATGTGACACAAATGGAAGGGTCGTAGATATATATGTTGCTTACCCAGGCAATGTTTATTTCACACAGGTCATGAAAACCGGCACTTTCTACTGAGAAAGACGTTATCCCCTCCAGGACGTGTGCTGCTTGGTGATGGTGGCTGTAGCTGCTTGGAGACCCCTGTCTGCTTGATCCCACCCTGAAGGAAACCTGTCAATGGATCAATTCAGGATCTTTTTAATTTCAATTAAGGGAGCGAAACATAATAGAAAGGGTATTCGGTATGATGAAAACATTTACACCACAAATATTTCCCTATGCACCTTTTTGCACAATTTTTGTCTTGATAATGAGGCCGGACCATGACATTTTAAAGGAGAACTTTGATCCTCTACCTCACCTTCAATTAATGGTACACAATAGAACATCTGGAAATGCTACGAGTGACTGTAATGCACTGTCCAAGCCCAATAAGAACGCCCAGAGGTGTGTACATAGGTATATATATATAAGTTGCTTGATATAAGATACACATTTTTGTTTTATTAATTCCAAATGAAACTGTTTTAAACAAACTGCATGGTGCACTGTGCTTCTGTTTTATTTGTATCTAGGTATATTAACGGTTTCCAGAACCAGTCTCTTGGCGGAGAATCTGAGGCTGAGGTGTTGGGTTTGACCGTCTCCTAAATGAACAGCACAAGTCACAAGTGATTATGATACAGCAATAGATCACGAAGGTAATCACTTTTCTGTATTACATGCATTACATCCAAAGCACTTTACCGTGAGGAGTGTGAGGAGTGATGTTGGATCCTCATCAACAAAACATGCCACTACAGTAGAAGGGCCCACTGAGGGTCTGCCCCCAGCCCCTCATCATATCCTCATTAAACTGTGGCTGTTGTTAAATCCCCAGCTTCTGTCTCAGAGTCAGATTTTTGGAGATGAGACACAACAATGTTATAACTAGGTTCATGTGACCCTGATAAAAAGATTAACTAGCTAATAGTTAACAATAGTTTAAATAAGTTTGATTACATTATATTTGATTGTATTTGTATTTATATTTCCTCTCCAATGTGTTGTGAACGTGTTGTATCATTACAAACAGTGAAAGTTAATGGAGGTTATGTACAAGAACAAAACAAGACACAGTAACGTTTTTAGCAGAGTATTTGGAGTTCAGGAAAAGCTCCTCGTTTTCTGATCTGAACCGTATCACCTCATGCTTCCTCTGGCGACCACAACAACGAAAAATATATAATTTACAACATATGGACATAAATAAAGGGTGATATGCATTCATATCAGACGAGCAGTTAAACGTTCTCATAGACACTCTGGAAATAAATGTAAAGCGACTGTTTGTTGAGTTGGACGGTCAAAATGACAAATCTAGTTCTGATCTGGACCTGTTCCAGACTCATTCATAACATATGGACTTATCATAAAACACTGGTAAACTCAAGGCGGCTCATATGATCTGCTCAGGGACTTTCTGGAGCTCCAAGCACTTTATGTTCTCACACAATGTCCCCACTTTTTTCCCGTCCATGACCAACACTGTCCACATTCACAACACCACAGGCCTTTAGTCACACATTTATGATCAGTGGCATGTTATGACTGAAATTGATTCCCCTCTTACTTGTTGCAATTGGAAACAGACATCTATACATGCTTTATGGCTGAAGTGCTGTGATCTTTGGCACCGTGACTAAAAGGACTTTCACACCACTGTCCTATGGTTTGTTGGATGGTTCAGTTACAGTTCTCTGGACAATCTGTCTTAAACCTACAGCACGGCATATGTTTTCCTGTTTAATCACCTTAAACATATTATAATAAGAGCTGTCTGGTAAAAAAGAGACCTTAAGACATCTTCTAGGCTTTATTGTCAATGATTTTAACGGATGGTTCAATGGCCAATCAAAGGAGCGCTCCCATTGGCGGTTGGTCAATTTATTTTTAGGCGTTTCCCAGTCGCCAGGATCCTTCCTTGGGACGGCTCATTTGGGGTAATCCAGGTTGTGATGAATCCAGGTGGCTCCTCCCAAGGCCTGGTCTAAGTTTGGGTCAAATACCAGGATGTCTCTTTGGATTTGGCTTTTCCCTACCCACAATGCACTGCTAAGTCTTTCAGTTAAATGGTTGCAGAAGAATTGCACAGTTCAGTTTTCACTTATAACATCAGTGAGGTTTTAATACATCCCTTTAATAATAATATCATTTTAACCCCTGCTGTAAAGGTGTGAATACAGACTGTGATTAAAAAACAATCAGATTGTTTTTCCATTGTGTATTATTTTTTAAATCGGGCTTTTGATCATTTTACTTTACTCACCTACTGCTCCAACTGTTCTGCTCTTGTGTATTGGCCTTTATAAAAAGCTCATATGGGCTGCTCTACTCTGGATGTTGGGACGTGTTACACTGGCATCATGCTGCTGTACTGCAACGGTAACTGTCCTCCTGGGGTGAATGTAGTTTTCTAAATGTGATAATGCAGTTCTAAAGTTGTTCCTGTGAAATTAACCAGGACTCTTATCTTGGCTTTGGACATGTGTCTGGAGGAAGGATTTTGGCGATTGCAAAACACTGAATTAATGGCTGTGGAAAATCTTACTGGAGAAGTGTTTATTTCAGGTAATGCTTACACAGTAAACAAGTGCTTAAAGCAAATACAAACAAACCCATCGACAGAAAAAGTAAATTGAAACACGAACAAACATGCTCATGGATTTAAGAGTCTGACACAGTTGCAGGGCTACAGAAACATCCCAGCAGCACCTTGGTGAACTATAGGCTGCCGGTCTATTTTAAGTCAGGCTTAGAACTGGTTTTGTTCTGGGTTTAGTTGTTCCTTTTGGCAGACAATTCTGTATCATGTGGTTTTGGTAAAAAAAAAAAAAAGGTTCCCAGAAGAGGTCAGAGAAACAGAGCTGGAAGCAGGGATCACAAGGATCAACATGAGGAGACATTGTAGGGAAGGAGGGAACAGGGAGCAGGCGGGGGAAAAGGTAACTGAATGCGGCCGGTTTGGTTTACCTTCGTGGCAGCCAGACGGCAAGAGAGAGCTGCTGCGTTAGATCCCGCTGCCAGATACTGAGCCGAGCAGAGAGGCTGTGTGTGGAGCAGAGTGGACGACAGCAGAGGAGAGCGGCGGGGTTAGATTGCCCTCCGCGATAACTCCACAGTTCCCATATGGGAGCAGCAGCGCAACAGGTAACACTAGAATAAGTGGTCCTCCTGGAATAAATAAAGGCTGTTCTACTGTGAAAAGGAAGGAGAAGCGGGAGGACAATTGAAACGTTTACAGAGCTGAGGTGAGCCGCTGCAGAGGCTAGGGTTAATGCTTTTTCATTTAGCATGAACTTGTGAAGTAAAAACATCTCCCTTTAGATTTGTGATGTTGAAGTTATGTACATTCAAATAAACCCCAGCCATACACATATACTTTTAGAAACTGACAGATTCTAGAAATTCACAAGAGTATTTGATAAAAAATCTCTGTCCTTCTGACCTGCAGATGCTGATTTATAATGAAGATTACTAGCTAAAACCAATATTCATTTATTTGCTAAAATGAAAATATTCATAGACTTAGCACTGAATTGGATGTACTTGTAAAACTTTGAGCCCAGGTTTAATAAGAAAAAAGACTTATGCAGCTCCTGGATCTTCACATTAGAAAAGGAAATCCTTCTTCTGTTTTGCAGTTTATTTGTTATTACTTATGGCTCAAGGTGCCTTAAACATCCACTTAAAATAATAATTTAAAAAAACTATAGAAAAATATCTTTAACTTGCATGTCAAAAAAAAAAATTTGGGGGCCAAACATTATGAAGGACTGCTTTAAATAATACAAGTCTTGTTTATGAGGCAACGGTGGCTGTTTTTATACTAATTTAAAGCACCACTACATACATCAATCACTTGTGTCTCATATGCATAAATCTGTGTGTGTTATTAAAACAAACAACAACAAATCTAACACATCCTCTGTCACGTGAGCACTTTGAAATCACTGCCAACAAGCTCGTACCCACCTGATAAAAAAACAAGAACGCTAATATAGCCATCCAAACACAGTGGCCCCACAGTTTGAAAACCACTGTGCTAGTAGTTTTTGTTTTGATCCACAAAACATGGTAAAAGATTGAATATTTCTATTGTTAAAGTTCAGCTGCTGTCTGTTGAATCTTGACTTTAGTTGTGCATTAGAAAAAAGGGGCCAGCCTTAAAGCCCTAAGCTGCAAAACTATCCCTCTTTATGATTAACTGCGGGAGTTATTACTGACACAATAACCCTTAAGCAGCATGTTTCTATTCACTGAAGTTGGGTCTGATTAATCACCGGGTCATAAAGTACATGAGGTGCATGCTGGGAACAAGGGGACACACAATGAAGAGGAAGAGGGTGTAGCCAACACAGAATAATGTAGTAATTCAGGGTGAGAAAACAGCTGGCAATTAAAAGTGAAGGCTGAGGCAGACAGGAAGGGCGGTGTGTATTAAGACACGTACGATTTAAGCAACGGCCCTTAAGAGCAGACAGGAAGTGATTTACAAAAGGTTCTTTGCCAGATCCATGTATTGGTATATATTAATATGTCTGTGGAGGTTATAAACAACATTAGACCATGCAAACATTAAAATTAAATGTGGAATTAAATGTAAAAAGACACCGAAAAGTAACAATTTTTGACACCAGCTTGAATTAATTGAGCCGGGAGTTGCTTTATAAGGTTAAATAAGTGTAGCATGGTACAACTTATTCCTACCTGCCATTGCTAACAACTGGAAAAGTACATCACGAACCATTGATGGGACACCTGTAAATTATATAGGTTTTTTTGGACTATGTTTGGAGAGAATGGCATCATTGACGAACATGCTGTAGTCTCTGGACCAAGACATAAGATCTGGAGAGGACCCTGGTTCCTACTGCTCAAGTGGATGGGTTAAATACAAGGAATTAATTAATCCATAGGAATAATAAAGACTAACTTAACTT
This sequence comes from Rhyacichthys aspro, assembly GCA_036850595.1. NCBI lineage: Eukaryota > Metazoa > Chordata > Actinopteri > Gobiiformes > Rhyacichthyidae > Rhyacichthys > Rhyacichthys aspro. Next base: position 27,005,115 of record CM072159.1, on the reverse strand, counting down.
ATTATTTTTTAGGCTGGTCCAGGTGCTTTGTTTATGCCATTGTGTCTGCTGACTTTTCTTGTTTACCTGATTTGATCTCATAAAAGAATCATCATAACACTTTAAGCTGCACTAATGTGATGTGCTTCTTGGGTGGCACAGTTTTGAGATGGGACTCCAGCTTATTATTAATCATCATCATCATCATCATCATCATCATCATCATCATCATCATCATCATCATCATCATCAAGCAAGTCCGGTTTCATGTTTGCTCTATTGTATTTCCTCAGTGGCTCAGGAGGAAGAGAGAGTCTCACAAGAAGGTTTTCTGTCTCCTGATCAAGCTTTCAAAGTGTACTTGGGCAAGACACTGAGACCTATTTGCCTCCATTGTCTCTGAGTGGTGTTGAATGTGTGAATGGAGGCTTGATGTAAAGTGCTTTGAGCAGATAGAAAAGCATTAAATAAACGCAGGTACTTACCATTCATAACAGAGAAGGTATGCGATTAAATTCCTGAATGAATCCTGTGCAGAAAGACCAGTAAAATAACCTAATTGAGCTTGAGTGTAGTTTGACTAAGCAGTGTATGTAAAAGTAGGCACTATTTACATTTAAACACATAAACTTTGTGCATGTAAACATTTAATATAACATTACCACGAGCAAAAACAATATGTGACAGACATCAAAGTGATAACATTTATCAATGACATTTTGTTTGTTGTTGTTTCTTGTTCTTTTACGATCAGCCACACCGGTTTGTTTTGTTTTTTTTAGATTTTAAACCTGGTGCAGTGTTTTTGCAGCACAATTATAAACATTGTAAACACCTTAGTAAATAGAAAAAGAAACCAGAAGACTGTTTACTACACACAGGGGAGGGACATGAATATTGTAGGTGTGCATGCATGTTAACTTGTGTGCCAGTGTCGTTGTGTAATCTACTTAACCACAGTTAACACAACATGTGGGATGTAGCCAACTCTCTCTTTAAAGGTATTTGATTGGCAGCTTTAACAAAGGGGCCAAAACAACTGGCTTTTACCTCGAACAGCACCTGTTGGCTGCTTCCCTTCGGCTCATGTCGCTGCAGGTGACTGGTGCTGACCATCTGGGGTCTGTTTGTCGGTGTGTGTCTGGGTGGGGCAGCAGCCTGAGGGCAGAACAACAGCATAAAGCCCTCATGTGCTGCTGTTTCAAAGGGCTTTAATAATCACTCTTAAAATGATGCAATGGAAGTGAAGCTGTCAAAAGTGGAAAAGCAGGAATAAATTATATTTTAATGACACACCAAGTAGTCACTCTGTCATTGTACTTTTAATGTTAACTGCCTGAATAATTACAAGTGTACTTTCTACATAGTAATCATATGTTCTGTCTACATCTTTATTACAAGTGCAGTGAAGCAACAACAGAAACACTAAAATTTTTTATTTTTTTGATCAAAATGAAGCACATACACACATCAGAACAGTTTTCAGTAGTATCAGAGTATCACCTTAAAAAACACTCTTTTCACTTCACATGTTTCAAAGAACCCAGTGGAAGCAGCCATTTTAATCATATTACCTCTAAACTGAGCACTGCTGGAGGAGATGCAAATTCATGCTTCTTTTTTCACAATTTTGTAAAAAGTGAAATACCATCTGAATATCCATTTATTTCCATTGGGTTTCCACAGGCCGGTGTGCTACTGTGTGAGAAAAAGCTGCGTCCCTTTGGGTCCCTTTCAAGCTATCGTTGAAGCAGGAAAGTGAGGCACTTTATACAGCATTTTTCATGCCCTTCTCAGGCTCCCAAAGCACTTTACATCATGCTTCCATTCACCCCAATCACACACATTCACATGAGACAAAAATGACATTACTGTGCAATAACAACAAGACAGTGCATTTATTAACATTTTAACATTTATTAACATCAATATCATTAAGTGTCAGTGCATCTATTAGTTCATCCACAGATTAAAGGATTTTCATTTGTTCACATTAAAAATCATTAAAAGTGAGTTATTTTTTTACTTGGCGTTGGATTGTATTAATGAGAACCTTCTGTTAGTAATGTACAGCTGTGGACAGTTGGTTTTACTCTAGATATCCTCGTCTAGTCTGGAAGTACCACCATTTTGCTAAACTTGAGAACATTGGTAAATTCCTGTCGTTCATCTGTGACATTTTGTAATACAAGCATCTTTGGGACAGAAAGCATGGCTGATCTTTACCTTCTATGGTTCTGGGACGTCCAGTCAGCTGTTTTGATTGGCTGTCAGGGAAAGTCCAGGAAATGGATGACAGCATTGCGATAATGTAAGAAAAGGAAGCACAAGAGAGACTCAGTGTGACCTTAAGGAAAATGACAGAAAGAACCAAACCGTCTCCTGTTGTCGACTTGATTTTCAGCCTGTTCTCACGCTTCTGCGCCGTTTTCACCTGAAGAGGGGTCAGGAACAACAGGAAGTTTGCTCTGAGGGTAAAGGAAGGGTCACAAGGCCAGGTCTACGCCCAGATTAAGTTATGACTGCGACCTCACTAATTCATTTATCAGCCGCAAGTGAAACATAAGGACAGCTGAGTGATTTATGTACAACTCTATCTTTGTTCAAAGTCCTCATGAGGTTTCTGTTTCTCAGTGTGAAAAGTTACTCAAGCAGTGTGTCAAGAAAACAAAGTCTGCTTTTTAAATTATGATCCGCTGAGTGTTGTTGGAAAATCAGTGCGGCTCAGTGATGTCTAAATATGGGTTTTAGAGCTCCAGAGTGGTATGTAAAAAATACCTGGATTTAGAAGGATTTATAAAGACCGACAACCGTAAACTCCTCTGGCAAAACATACTACTTCTTTGGAAAAGCAGCTCAGTCGGCCCTGTCAGTGTTTTACTGTATATGAGGTCAAGAATGTGTTGAGAAAAGATGCCAAACACTCCCAGAGTAAAGCACATTTGTTTTTCCATCAAATTTGAGCCAGATCAGCCCTATTTAACCACCCAAAAGATTAAATACCCTGCTAAGAGATGCATGAACTTACTCACTTTTGTTTTCCCTTCAAGAAGAATTATTATTTAATTTTAACCACATTTTATTCTGTGATCAATGTTTAACTTTTAAACAGCTGCATTTTTTTATATTCAATCAGTAATTCAGTATGTTATTCATATAGTTTTATAGTTCTGCTAAATGTTTCTTAAGACCAGAGCCCACAACCAGCCCAGTTTGATCAGTAAAATAATAACGTATAAATAATGACAACTCATTTTCCCTTTCTTTTCATGCAGGGAAAATATAAACCAACAAAACATATGGCCTTACCAATCAATAGTGTTTTTCCCAGTCCAAAATATGACAACTTCTGTTGAGCTAGGTTCAATCAAACTGTGGACTCCACTTAAAAACTGCCAAACCAAACAAACCAAAGCTGGATTTTTACCTATAGCAAATTGCTGTGCTTCTGCTCACATGTCCAAAAATATGTAAACACAAATACAATATAAAAATGCACTTGTATGTTGTGTGTTAGGGCATGTACAATATATGTAACCACACAACAGAGAGCGCACTTACAAAGGTCACATTTCATGATTACATTTTTAAATAAAGTGCAAACCCTGTGTGTGTATTCAGACTCTGGAGGAATTTCTGACATGTCATATTCCTTCTGACGACCCGGTGACTCAGCAGACAAGTGTTTCCACTATGCTTTCATCAAACCAGAATGTTGTCGTAGCGGCTCATTATCTGTCACTCTTATCTCTGCAGTTTTCTGTTCATCTACAGCTGCTTTGAATGAGTTTATTTTCTTTGCAGTGTTCTCCTTTTAGTCTCTGGGAGTTAAGGCCTTTGATGAAACCTTCCATCACTTCTGAAAAATACCTGACTTCATGTTTACTCCTGTCATATGCAACATGCTAGATGACTTTTCCATTGGGTTCCTTGGAGCTAAGGCAAACACAAAGGGACATACTCACTAAGCCATGTAATTTTGTGTGAGGCGCTCGTGTGTTTGTGTGGCTGGGAGTGGTCTTTGCAGCATATTTACTGAAACTGTAGTTTAGCACTGAGCTGGCAACCCTAATTTAAATAACTACCACCAGGTCAAACAAAGCAAACCAGCTCTGTCACTTTGAGCACAGAGGCACGGCGCTGAGACAGACTTTAATGACACGCGTGACAACATGTTACACATAAAGCACTACATGCGTGCAACAGAGCATTGAGAAAATATGCACGTCAAGTGTGTGTTATTTAAGTTATGACACGTCATTTATGAAAAGCCTTCAGCTGAACTCTGAATGACATTACATTAACTTTGGAACAAAGTGATGGAGATTTGATTGAAAGAATGAATCTGTGTCTTGGAGACATTTTTTATGGTCGTGAACTTCACTCAGCTTTGTTTTTGTGTTTTTTGCATGAATAAGATTTGAATGCCATTGCAAGTCACAATCATAAGTAAATCAGGCTCTGCATTTAAATATTCACCTCTGCGGTTTTTGCACTTTAAATCTGAATCCACAAATACAAATGACAGTGAGGTCAGACACAAATTCATCTTGTAAATCTAGAAAGTGCTATTTGTGCTATTTCTGTCTGCAACTACACTACTGTCAACACACACAGGGCAGTTGTTTTGTCAGACGTATACAGTGGAGAATCTGATGAATCTCTGCATTATATCAGATATATTATGTAATATATATTATCAGTTAACCATAGAAAAAGACTTTGGGACTAAATGTTCCTTTTGAGTCTGTGTGTTTTCTGGTTGAAGGAATGGTGTCACTTGCAAAAATGAACAAAAAAAATACTGTTTGACCTCAAGCCCAGCAAATAAAGCATTAGAAATACCCATAGATTTAATTAACAGATACTGATGTGAATGTGTGTCATTGACAGTGAGTTAAAGAGAAGCACAGGTGACAGAAGGAGATATGAAAGTGAAGTTATTGACGCTGATCTTAGAGACACACAATGATTCACAAACAACAGCTGCCACACTGGTTCTTATCAGTGATTAAGGCGGAGAAGATGTTGTTTCAAATTGCGTCATGATCCCACCCCTTCCTCTTCTATTAATAAAAGAAAGTCACACACAAAAGCTTCCTGAGTGACCCTGATGCTCGATCGACTGCATGCATTCATTCATCCCGGATCAATCCTCTGAGCTCAGCCCGACTCAAATCTTTGGAAGTATTGACCGTCTTTGGAGCAAAAGCAGCCTTCAAAAAAGAATCCCAAATGCATTTACGACTGTATCTAAATCAAAAGTATGACCATAAAAGCAGCACGTCTTAATTTTAAAAAGCAAAGGGCGCATAGTTTAGTTGGAAACGTCTGGAGCTGTCGAATGCAATTTGTTGCTCTCTTTAAGAAGGCTGAGTTATTATAAAGATCTAGCTCCAGTGTCAAAGCTCAACCATAGACTTCTCCTTTTGAGGGAATAAGAACATTAACAAATGTGGGTGGATTTTAGCTTTGGCAGGTGACTGTTCTGTTTAGGGAGTTGGATTTTGATTGTGCATTTTCCATTGTATTCAATCTTAATTTGTGAGGCTGCGCTGCGGAAGGAGATGGACTAACACTTTACATTTACCTGTTTTGTTTTTTAAAAGGCCCTCCGTACTTTCTCTGTTTTCATTAAGTTAAATGAGCATTAAGAAAGATTTTTTGTAAACTTGCTGTTATAACTTATCTTAAACTCATTCATTCATCTTCTTTCTCAGATATTGACAGACAACCATTCACTTTCACACTAATGGGGGCCATTTTAGATTCATCAAATCACCAAAGAACATAATAAACAACAAGACTTGGGTGGGCTATTGTTTACGCAGCCTGACACAGTGCCTCAGCAAATGTACATAAGCTAAATACCGTTAATCATCGCTCCTGCTGCCTATAGTGGCTCTTGTTCTGCAGCACAAACACTCATCTGTGGTTTAAGACTCATCATCTTGTATCCTGTCTGATATGAGCAGGATTTCCCTCAAGATAAAGCCCTTCTTTTCATTATTAATGTGTTACTGACAGTAAAATATATTGCGAGTCGTGAGTGGGACATAGCAGAGCCAGTGTTTCTCAGAGACCCTTTCAGCAGCGCTCACTAAGGGCCTGTCCGTGGGCAGATTTTATCACACAATAAGTGAATTTAACAGCAGCTTATTTTTACTGGTTTCCTGTCTTCACGCAAAATTGTGGCTTCCCATATTTCTCACTTCAATAAGTTGCAGAAGTCCATGAAGCAGCTACTATACTGTATAAATTCCAGAGACATGAGCCAAGAAGACAAACACAGATACATGTTTAGGAAATTAACATTACAGTCTAACTATCCATTTAATCCTACTGAGTTTATATTTTATATTTTATTCTAACTTAACAGAACCATGGTTGTATCAGAAAATTCGCCATATAAGAGTACTTTATAAGGAATATGTGACTGAAATGTAGGATCCTTAAAGTTTCCCAAAATCATGAAAAGTGGTTTTAACACAGTTGTCATAATAGAACATAGTGCTTTGTGTGATTTGTTACATGAGAACAGAGATACTGGTTTGATTGAGACTAATTCTGCAGACACACTGATCATCTACTCAGCTTGTCAACACTGAATCACACATAACAAAAATGAAAATAAGAAAAGGGAAGCAAAGTAAAACATGCATAAATATTGTGAATGCGTAAACATGATGAAGATGTTAATTGCAGCATCACATTGGTCACTGGAGGAACACTGAACTCAGAGCTAAAGTATGTAAGCTCTTAACTTCATATACTGTGCTGTAGAGAATTCAATTTTACGTCTTTTAAGTCTTGCCAGCAGAGTACTGAGACGTTTGTTGCGTACACGCTGGATTTTAGGATTAGTGAGGTCCCGAAAAACACACGAGAGGAGGATTGTGGGTTTGATGAAAACATATTCCGCTTACATACCTCTGAGCTTTTCTAAGATGTTTGAAGAGCAACAATCTAGGATATTTGTCTTTTAAAGCCTTTGTAAGACCCCAAAACCTCTTCAGAAACCTACAAACACATGTAGAGACATATAAATAAGTCTTGAGATCACTTTTATTAATAAACAAACTGAAAAAAATACTAGTGTCAGACCTTCTGTGACCTCAGTGCTGTGTACAGACATCATTGTGTAGTGTCCAAAAGCATTCATTGTTGAGTCCATGATTTATTGCTGTCTTATTTAATTTAAACCACACGTTTGGGACAAAGGAGCGCTGTTGGACACTGCTCATGTATGTGCACAACCCCAAAAACCCACTTTTTAACAAATCTGCTTAAACTTTCAACTGATACAGACACATTGTAGGCGTTGGATCACATTGGCTGATTTAATTAGTTTTAAGCCAATATTAATGTCAGTCAAGAGGAGAGCATCCAAGTTTAGCATGTAAATAACCTTCTCTATTCTGTAATTATTTATTATAACGCTGAGTGTGTGATTGTGGTCACATATGACAAGTTTCACATCAACTCCAGTCCTGTAAATGCGTTTACAAACCCATCTGTGCACGGCTCATTGAAAGCAGCACACTCTGTACATTTCATTTCAGTGTTATCTGCAGATTCAGTCAGTGCTGCAGGAGAAGCAGAGCATGTCTTTGGTTCAGCTCTGTCTGCTTTGTCAATGAGGCAGAAACACTCAGAGGAAACACTCCAACAGAAACATGGTCTGGTGTAACTCTACATGGATTATTGGCTTGTTGAGACACAAATGAATATCTAACAGACAAGACTAGTGAGTGAGCTAATGTAATCTAATATTACGTAAGGTCTTTTATCTGACTAGACCACTCTCTGATACAGTAGTCACTGTTGCTCTGTAATCAAAGTGTGTCTAATCTTTGTCGCACTAATAAACCCCTCATAAATGCAAAAGCACTGACAGGAGCTGTAAAAATACACTTTATGATATCTCTGTGTAACCACTCCCATTTCAACAATTCTTTCAGGTTCAGGTCACATGGTTTGTATAAAGAACAGGTAACAGACTAATTTGAATCAGTCACAAAACACTTTGGTAATCACAAGAAAATCGCAACCGAGCATTAACAGCATTAAAGGTTCCACGTTATGGTCCAAGGAGTCTTTAAAATTGAGACTTACGAGAAGAAACAGTGTGTGAACAGTGATGCCACAAAAGTGCAGCAAGAGTTGTCTTTCTATAACTGTATTTGACGCAGACTTGCAAAACTTCAAGGTGTTGCCAATAATTATCATTAATAATAGAGTAAATGTATAGTGTATAGTGTGTAGCAGTGCAAGTGGAGGTATAGCTATACATTTTCTAAGCTTTCTAAACATTAAATTGATTAAACTTAAACAAATGTCAATTAATCACTAATGCCTCTTGTTCTGCGTAAACTTAAAGAAATGTAAACAACAAAAAAAATCTATACATATTTTTAATGTATTGTTTTAATTTTTTGAGTAAGAACTGAAGCACGTCAACTCTATTCTAGTCAACTCTAACTATTTCAAACTGGAACCCCAACTCCAAGTGGGGATCTACAGTATCTGTCGTCCAATCAACACTGTACTGCAGTGTTAGCTCCACCTTTTCTAAAGCGGACCGCACTGATGGAGCTAAGGACATTTAGTTGAGGTAATTAGTCAACAACTACAATCTTGCTTGTCTTCACTTGCAACTAGAGGCCTTTTTTCACAGAAGATAGTATATATCCCAATTGCCTGAGTAGAGATTCATGTTAGAAACTGCTCATTGAGTTTTGAATTTCACCTTCTGCAAAAGAAACACATTTCTGAGTAAAATGTCATGTATGAGCTGTTGAAGATTTTTTTACAAAGAAGATTCAAATTTGGGAATGATCCATGCACCTTTTGCTTGTCAGATCATGTTTTTTAAATAGTTTTTCTACATTATAGTCTGGTCTGACGTCATAGACAATCTTTGTTAAAGTCTTCTGTCATTTAATACATTTTTAAAAAGCTTGTCTAAACTAAATAAAAAAACTATCGAGATTTAAATGAAAAAATAATAATTTATCAAAATCCTTCGATATGTTGCTATCTGCTATTATAAATGTGTTTGCTTTGTATTAGTTAGACACTGAGTACAGTCATTGTAGAAACTGATCCATGGACTTTTTCACTTATTTATTTTCAAATGTTACATGCATTCATTTAAAAAGCATTAATCTGAACTCACTCTGAGGCCATTTCCGTAGCAACCTGGTCGATCGGCAACAGATAATTCTAGATCCTGCAGCACAAAGGACCATAAATTCTGGTTTCAGAGACAGTTTGGTCACAGTCTTGAGCAAGAGAGACACAAACAAAGCGAGAAAACAAAAGAAAACAGTCATGTTGCTGACATTATTTACTGAAAAAGACCGTCCATCGAACGGTGAGTGACTCCTGCAGAACAAAAGGGGAGTTTAGAGACTGAATTAATCATATTCTACTGAAAAACACATTCACATTTAACATGGCTTCGATCAAAATAAGTTATTGTCTTGGTTTTCTACACAGTTTTCAAACCCACTACATGTTAAACAAGTGGGGTTCAAAGGGTTTTATTGCTCTTAGCCGACTCAGCCAACATTTGTTCACCTGTAGCATTAGTTTTCTTTTGGACTTTGAACCTTGTTGTGTTGAAGTCCACTGTTAAATATCAAAACTGACCTGTTTTCACTAATAATTTGCCTTTTCTCTGTCTCTACTCTAGATCTGCGCAGAAGCCTTCGCCTGCAGGGGTCCGGTTATTACAACGCCGATGGGACTCCTGTTATTTCCTACAAGGAAACCCTTTACAGGTAAATTGTTGTTAGAAATTAGTGAGTTACTTCAGGCACATTTCAATGCTGTTGTTTGTGTTACTCATTGCACCTGTCCTTTTGTTGCAGAGTGTTTAAAAAGCGAAGGTTTAACCGTGTCCAGCGTTTACCCGACACTAACGGGACACATGAGGAGCTAAAGCACGCCTCTGACGACAAGACGCCAACGCACCGTGCTCCACGTTCATTTAAATACACCTTCATGATGGTGTTCTTCGTGTTCCTGGCTTTCTGTGAGTATGATTTGTGAATTAGTAATTTTCACATAAATCACAAATCTCTAACCACTGTTTTTGCTTCGTTTAGGTCACAATTATTACGGAAATGTGATAAAGCTGCAGCAGGAAAACGAGGAAAGGAATGGATACATGAGGCTGTTGGCCACTGAAGCTGACAGGAGGCCAAATTTTGCTTCTTCGTGTGCAGGTATAGTTTTTATTTTCCTGTTATTGTAATCATTTGAAGTAGGATTAATGAGCTACGGTTAGTAACATGTTGCTTGTGTTTTGCTGCAGGAGCCACAGTGATCAGGAGTCGGTCGTCTGACACATTTAGACAGAGAGGATTCGCTCACATGTTTCTGTCGTGGTGGTTCCCGAAATATCTGCCTGCGCTGAAGGTAGGAAGTGTTCACAGTTTAAAGGTCTATAGTTTTACTGTCTATAAAAGATACATCTCAGCTGCACATCATTATGTATATAACTCTTGTTCATGTTTAAATACTGAGCTATCGCTAAGCCCCACCCCCTTTGTTTATTCGGACAAACATTTAATTCAAAACTAAACTTAGAATAAGATCTATCACTGTCAAATCTGAATGTTATACAGAAATTTAGTGACAACATGGCCTTGAACTGTGGGTTTATGCAGAGTTGAAACAAAAAACTAAATGAAACAACAGTGCTTAAGTTAATATAGGATTTGTTTCATTGATTGAAGACTCTATAATAAACGCTTGTGTTTTTGAAACAGTAGCAGTCCTCTGTATGAAAACTATTACCCAGCCTTAAAGTATTCAAATAGAAATCAGAAAGATGAGACTCTAATGTAAGAGTTGATTCTTAAACTGAACCTTATTTGAACAAATCTCATCAGCGCATTTCTCTGACTGAACTCGACTCTTCTTCTCTTCTAGCATCAGTCTCCCCTCGTCCCGGGACAGTGCTGGCCTTTCTTTGGAGATCGGGGGCATTTGCACGTCCAGCTGACCCACTCCATCCAGATCAGTCACGTGACGATCGGACACATTGGGAAAGAACAGTCCCTGGATGGATCCATCTCCAGTGCACCGAGGGAGTTTTCAATTTATGTAAGTGATTTTATTTTCTCTTTTTACAGATTTGTCCTGTGACAAGTGAATTTTTGAAATGTCACTAGATCTATTCATGGAAACATGACTATTGTTACATAGTTTTATCTAAAACTGCTTCTTCTTCTCTTTTAGGGCATGACAACACTAAACAGTGAAGAGAGGTTTCTGGGTAAGTTCATTTATGACCAGAATGGCCCGTCCTTTCAAACCTTCACTTTGCCGGATCAGGACCAGAACCAGGACGTCTACCAACACGTCAGGCTGCAGGTCGAGAGCAACTGGGGTAACACAGAGTACACGTGCCTCTATAATTTCAGGGTGCACGGAAAGTTGCCCACCCGCTCCGACAACATCGTCCTGTAGAGGCAGGTGTATCTCCCGGACTAGACAAGACCAAGAATGAACCAGGACTTAACAAGACCTTAAACTGGGACTTACAAACACAACAAATGGGAATAGAGTTCACAGGGGAGTTCTACTTAGGGGACAGCCTTGAGAAAGACAATGGGACATTTCTGAAGCAGAGCTGTAAGAGGTGGTTGTAGACAGTTGGGGCATTAGCTCTAGATGCTAACTCTTTGTGCTGCTTTTGTAATGAGCTCTGTCCTGCAGCAGAGAGACAGTAGAGTCAGAAAAAGGCACTTCAAACACCAAAGTCCAGCCTGAACTGATAATCCCTCGTTCAGGTTGGGCTTTGACGTTTAAAGTGGCTTTTTCTTGCACTTAGTGAGCGGCTCCACTGTCTGTCCACTCAAGAGCTCATCACAAGAGCAGCACAGAGAGTTCACATCTAAAGCTACACACTCTAACTCTCCACAGCCTCCACCTACTGCTCTGCTTCAAAATGTTCCCTTTTGATGGTCGTCTCAAGGCTGTCCCAGAAGATGTCCGCTGTGAAGTTTAGTCCCGTTGGTTAAGATCCTAAATCCTGCACCATTTAATGTCCCAGATTAAGGTCTGATGTAGATGAACTCCAGACAAAACGAAAACAGCATTTAATCAAGATCTTGCCCTCACTAAACCCATTTTTTCTGGGTGCTTCAAACAAATGATCAACCACAATGAAAGCAGCACCGAGTAACTTCTCACATCGGGCTGTTCTATCATGGCCACCGCTTAAAAACATCATGCTTTACTTTACAACATCGGCAAAGAGCATGTGGACTGACATGGGACAATAATAGGACGTTTTGGTGCAGATATGTCTCTGCCAGTGTCCAGACGTTGGAAAAAACAGTAGCCCACTTTATACCAGACAAAAAGACTCACCTCAGCTTAAATAACGCAGTTTCTCAGTGGCCAACCTCTTTGTAGCAACCTGTTCTTTGGCTTCAACAGGCACACTACTTTCTACCAGAAGAATGGGTAAACACGTTGAAGTATAGCTTACATGTAGCATGATCAAACAAACCAGTCTTGCAACATGTATAAATGAGACTTACAGTCTTTATTTACTAATTCAAAGTTTCAAAACTCCATAAACTCCTCATTAACAACACGGAATCCAAACAAACTTCCCAGCAGAACAGTCGAAAACTGTTGCTTCCGAAATCCGATTTCCACAAAGGTGATGAAAGCGCTTGTCCTCATTTCTTATGTATTTAAAAACAAATGAACTATCCATCCAAAAGCTTGATGGATTCAGTTATAACTGCAATTCTGATCTTAACATCTGATCCACTTTAGCAGCAAGAACTGCAGCAGTAAACTCCAAACAAGGAATCAAGAGACTTTTTAAAGGAGTGACTCTTGCTTTCACAAGAAAAAAAAAAGATAGAATACGGTTTTGGTGGTTTTTCATCCAAAAGTAACTTGCAACCCCGAATACATCCTCACTCGCATCAGAAAAATGATATAATCGTGCCAGTGTAAGCTGTCCAAAATATTTAGGCTTAATGCAACTCTTGATTTTAAATGACACCAGCTTCTCTAGTTCAGTCAGCCATTTTATCCAGTAACTCTTGAAGTCTTGAGGGACAACATCGTCCCAACCACAACTCAGGTAACGTAACTGGAACTAAAAACCCCAATGGATCATGGGTGATGTTGTAGCTGTTAGTTGTCTGGTTAGGACACAGAGTCGCAGTCTTAAACGCCTCTCTGTTTCTTCTCTTGAAACATCTCACCCCATAGAGACTGTGTCTGTCCCCCGAGTGCCCAGATATTTTCAGTACTCAAACACAAGCTCCTATAGATACCTAAAACCAATAAATAACACACCTAACTTAAACTTAAATGTAGGGAAATGCATCAGAGTCGTCAACTGTGGATTACTAAATGTCAGATCAATTTCGTCTAAATCACTAATAGTTAATGATTTAATTGGAGATCATAAAATCGATCTAATGTCTCTAACAGAAACATGGCTAAAACAGGACGAATATATTAGTCTAAATGAAGCTACTCCACCCAGTCATGTAAACTATCACACACCTCGAAGCACAGGCCGAGGTGGAGGAGTGGGAGTAATCTCACACTCCAATTTATTGATTCGCCCGAGACCAAAACAGTCTTTTGAAAGCCTTATGTTGTCCATTACGCACCCTAACTGGAAAAAACAAAAACCTGTTTCATTTATTATTATTTACCGTCCTTCCGGCCCTTACTCCTAAATGAATTCTCTGATTTTTTATCCTGTACACTGTTAGACTTGGATAAAATCGTTATAGTAGGGGATTTTAACATTCATGTTGATGACAGCAGTGATAGTCTCAGCAGTGCGTTTATGACCTTATTGGATTCCGTCGGTTTCGTACAAAACATAAGTGAACCCACTCACAGGCACAACCACACCCTGGACCTTATATTAACCTATGGTATAGAGATCAGTCAGTTAAAAGTCCTACCTCATAACCCCGTCCTATCGGATCATTTTTTAATTACCTTTCAGTTCACGCTCAAGGACTACTCCGTTCCTTACAAAAAAAAACATATTGGAAGAGTATTATCGGATAAAACTGCCTCAGAGTTTAAAGAAGCAATTCAGCCAATATTAGCAAGGAATGCTCCAGTTAATACAGAGACCAGCCTCCACAGCTCCAGTTCAAGTGGAACCGATCAGCTTGTCAACACTGTAATGCGTTCAATGCAAACCGCTCTGGATAGTGTAGCTCTGGGTAGTAAAAGCTCATTCCCCAATCAAATCTCTTTTAATGTTAGACCGCTTCAACGCCGTAGATTTAAATGAATTAGCCTCAATCGTCGTGTCTTCTACAACATCAACCTGTATCTTAGACCCGATCCCTTCCAAACTTTTTAAAGAGGTCTTCCCTTTTATCACTGAAACTATTTTGAATATAATAAACTCTTCCTTGGAAACAGGCTATGTCCCACAGTTTTTTAAATCAGCAGTGATTAAACCTCTGTTGAAAAAAACAACCCTCGATCCAGGCGCCTTAGAAAACTATCGACCTATATCTAATCTTCCTTTTATTTCAAAAGTACTCGAAAGTACTGTGTATGTGATGATTGTGTAGCTACACAGCTACACAATCATCTGCAGGACAACAACTTATTTGAAGATTTTCAGTCAGGATATAGTCCGTACCACAGCACAGAAACAGCTTTAGTCAAAGTCGCCAATGATCTGTTAGTGGCTTCAGATAATGGACTGGTCTCTGTCCTAGTCCTCTTAGATCTCAGCGCAGCCTTCGATACGATAGACCACAGTCTCCTGTTACAGAGGTTAGAGTCTGACATTGGAATCAGAGGATCAGCTCTCAAATGGTTTAAATCTTATCTAACAGACAGATACCAGTTTGTTAGAGTTAATGAGGAATCATCTGCATCCACAGAAGTTAGCCATGGAGTACCACAAGGATCTGTATTAGGCCCTATTCTTTTTACATTATACATGCTCCCGTTAGGCAGTATAATAAGAAAACATGGAATTAACTTCCACTGTTACGCCGACGACACCCAGCTTTATCTGTCGATTAAACCCGATAATATCAATCCTATGGACAAATTAGAAGTGTGCGTGAAAGACATAAGGACCTGGATGACGTTAAACTACCTTCTTTTAAACCCAGAAAAAACGGAGTTGATTATACTAGGCCCCAGGAATCTAACGCCTAATTTACACTGACTGCAGAACAGATACGGAACGGACGCCGCTAGGAATAGAAACCGTTGTAGTCAGTGCGAGCATTTACACCAGCTGCGGTGTGTTACGTCTCCTGATCCGGAGCTCCGGAAGGTTTCCGCAAGAAGTCTATTTTTTCCGGACGCCGCATGTGGATTTTCATGAAGTTGAAGAAATTACAAGTGCAGTGACGGGGTCCCGGGGGTTATTTGAGACCACGGACGACGAGAGATTTATCACGGAAGTCCAAAACCACACATATGATATTTCACATACTTTTTATAAGGACAACACCAGAAAAGAGAAGGCATGGAGTGAAATAGCTGGAGCTCTGGGATATACTGGTGAGTTTTTATCAGCACCTCTCTCTTTACATGGATGTTATCACGTGAACTCAACTCTTCAGCGTGAATCCCTGTGGTTTTGTGGTCTCGCGGATGCAGATTTCCGGATACGTACAGCACACACACCGCTCCCGGTGTAAATGGTAGTCCTTACGGATTCCGTACGGAATCCGTTTCGCAGTCAGTGTAAATGAGGCGTAAGAGACATATTATCAAACCAAATAGTCAATTTAGATGGTGTTAGTGTAGCTTCGAGTTCAACTCTCAGGAATCTTGGCGTAATATTTGACGAAGAGTTATCATTTAAAACCCACATTAACCAAACATGTAAAACTGCATTTTTTCACCTGCGCAACATAGGGAAAATTAGAAATATCTTGTCTAAAAGTGATGCCGAAAAACTGATTCATGCATTTGTTACATCGAGGTTAGACTACTGTAACTCTCTGCTGGCATGATGCCCAAATAACTCCTTGAGAAGTTTTCAGCTCGTCCAAAACGCAGCAGCTAGAATATTAACAGGAACAAACAGACGAGAGCACATTACTCCAGTGTTAGCTTCTCTTCACTGGCTTCCAATAGAATTCAGAATTAAGTTCAAAATCCTCCTCCTCACTTATAAGGCCCTCAGTGGAAGGCCCGTCCTATCTCAGAGACCTCACAGTGCCGTACCGTCCTAATAGGCGCTTCGTTCTCAAAATGCAGGGCTACTAGTCGTTCCTAGAGTTTCCAAAAGTACAATGGGAGGTAGAGCCTTTAGTTACCAAGCTCCTGTTTTATGGAATCAACTTCCAGCTCACGTTAAAGAGGCAGACACAGTCTCTATATTTAAGGTTAGGCTTAAGACTTTCCTTTTTGATAGGGCTTATGGTCAGGATATATAGATTAGCTGTGATTTCTCTTGGCCTACATGATGAGGAAGGGACACATTGAGCTTCTATCCTCTGTTATATGATATTTACATTTCCGCTCAGTTCATTACTGTTCACAAGTTGTTGCACTTTCCCACTCTTACCAGATGTCTGGCTGCTGTTAGACGTCCCAGTGATGACTGGACCTTAGCTGTGGCCCATCTGTGATCCTGTCCCATAAACCCATCCTGACCCAGTCCCTCTCACTCAGATGAACTGTTCCTGCTGAGATTACCATGGACTTTATCCTAATTAACTTCATTCACTTGTACATATAATTGACTATCTGTCAGTGACACATCTATTGCACGGCCTGTCCGTCCTGGGAGTGGATCCCTCCTTCTGTGGTTCTCCCTGAGGTTTCTCTTTTTCCCAGCAGGGTTTTTTGAGTTTTTCCTTACCCTGGTGGAGGGTCTAAGGACAGGGGATGATGTCTTGCTCTGCCTGTTTGTGCATTTATTGTCTTGTGTGTTCATTTACTGTGAAGCCCTTTGAGGCAATTGTCATTGTGATACTGGGCTATACAAATACAATTGAATTGAATTGAATTGAATCATAAATTGAGCTGATAATGGACAGCATCCTCTCCTTGTATGTGGTTGTTCCTTTTACACCATCCTGAACTTGAAGGAGTCAGTTTCTTCACACCATTTAAGGCTAAAGACTCGCTCAATGGAAGCTCACTTTGGTCCAAATCCAATGTCATTCTTTAGCTCTTCTTTTGCCACTGTCTGTAACACTCTCCTGGTGTTGCTTAAGAGAGTGAAACCTTCCTTTTGACCAAGTTCAGTAAAAGCTTTCACCATGACACCTCCGTCCCATTCTGAAGCCACACTCTTTAAACAGTCATCTCTGCAGAAGTTGTGCTTGATTGTAGTGATCAAATCAGGTGGAAACTTGGAGAAGAGACAGTGCCAAACAGATGAACTGTCCTCCTATACTCTACCATAAGAAGCACAGATAGTCCTTGTCCTCCTCAGCAACTCTCACTTGATAAAACATAGAAGCAATATCTCCCATGAAAGTTACATGCTCTTGATCAAATCTGGTCATCATGCTACACAAAGCTAATAGAGTAAGGCCCTTAATGATGTTCTTTGTATCCTGCTCCACAATCAAACACCAAACGCAAAGTTCCTTTTCTTGAGTGATAAACTCCATAGTGAGCTACATACCACACCTTTGCATTTTCTTTTTCTAGTTGATGTTGAGGGACTTTCTCTGAAAAAGCCCTTCCCAATCATATCAGTGACGAACCTGGTATTTTGTTTGTGAAACATTTCATCCCTTTTGAATCTCCATTTTAATTCGAGCAGCGTTTGCTTGACCATAGTGACATTGTTATGGAGAGAGTACTGCTTATTCTTCCAAGAGACTTTCAGACAGAAGTGTCCATCCTAGAGCCAGACACATTCATCCATGATGTTCAAGAACCTGACATCTTCTCTAAACATTGCCTTTTCCTCTGCACCCCTTTCATTAAATTCATGGTTTCCTTGATTGTTCAGCATCTCATCCAGTTTACTTACTGAAATCCTATTTGCTGTAACAATGGGAAGTCCATTCTTAATTTTACTAACAGGTCAATGTTGGCATTTATACTTCCACACGTCAGCCACTGTGACAGCTTCTTCTGTGTAATGATGTTATCAGAGTTTACATTTTCTTAAAATATGTGGTCATTTAGTCCTGACACCTCCAGGCCATTGAGTGATTGTGTGGAAACTCTTATTTAAATATATAATAGGTTGAACTTGGTTGCCTTGAACTTCTTAAAGACTAAATCCACCCAAAAAAAAAAGGATTTCGTTTTCAGCCTTGATAAATGGAAAAGGTTGACGCGGGGAAAAAATTGACTGCTAAACCAGGCTTAGCATCCAAACCATCAATGGCAACTGACCACACATATCCAACGGAAGTGTCGACGGCGTCAGCCAAAAGAAAAACCCCAAATACACCCACCAAAGCCCCTCCGCCTCCCAACAACTGTATCTTAACATGATGATGCTAGCAACGTTGAAGCCATCAATAAACTCAATTAAGAACCATCCAAATGACTTGAAGCTCTACATTTTAAACTGAAGCTAATGTTGCTTTCAATGTAAAACAGTCCAGTCCATTTTATTATATTACAAAACACCCAAAGCACATGGCACATTATGTGAAAAACAATCAGCTATTAAACCATATGAATCCTCAGAGTTACATCAGCTTATTGTCTTTCTCTAATTCAGAGCCATGACGAGGCCTTAACTGTGTCAAAGTTAGTGGCGTTCCATATTTATCTACTATCTGTGCTTTCTTCTTCATTGTATTGTGTTAACAGTATTAGTTTATTTATCAGTTGTCCCTCTGTCCCACTCTCTTCTGGGGGAGTGAACACTGTTGCAGATGCTGCTGTTAGACGTCCCAGAGACGATTGGACCCTACCTGACCCTGACCCAACCTGTGGGCCATAAACACAGAGAAGAGCAAATGGTACTTGGAGAAACAAATATTTAATGAGGTGATACTCAGTGTTAGAGAGTTGCCACAGGATCTGTAATCTGGTTTTGGTACATAACGGTTCTATCATTGTTTTAGTCACATTCACTGTATTTATTTGACAAGACTCCTTCTCAGCCACAGGATTCAGGAAGTGCTTCTTGCAGGAAGAATATCGAGAAGAAAAGACAACTACGATCGTTCCTCAGTCTCCAGGATCCTTTAATCAGAGGCGGTTCCTCAGAATCAGCATTTTCAGCAAATTTTTTTCAATAAATAAATGACTCCTAAATGTAAATGTTTTCATGTCTCAAACTGTGTTCATTATAAGTGGTTATGTTAAATCAAACATTACTTTCTATATTTGTATATTATGCAGTGTTAAGCAATAACTTAACTGAACCTGACTAAATCTATTACAAAGATCCACTAAAAACTCTGATACTGATAAATGCTGATTTGTTTCTGACCTCAGCTGCTATGTACACATTTATTTTCATGGCATAAAGTCTTCCAGGACAAATTGTCCAGGTGTCATGGCCTGTAGATTCCACTCCAGCTTTTTTACTGCCTCCTTCCCCTCATCTACCACACCTGTCTCCACACCTGCAGCCTATTGTAATTACCCCAGTGTATAAACAGCCACCTCTCCTCTGCCCCAGTTCCTTGGCCATCTGAACACTGCATTCCCTCCCATCACCTTCTTCAGGAGCTACGTATTTAATTTAGTTGAAGGACCGAGCTTAGAAACACCATATTTAATATTTTTGTCAAATGTTTAACAGGTTTACCAAGTGTTGCAAACCACACTACATCTTTTCAAGGCATGTCTTAGTTTTAGTTTTTGTTTACATGAGCTCTTTAATAATCTGATAATGATCCGATTACTGTACATGTAAACGGGCTCAGTGTGAACCGACCAAATCAAGCTGGTTTGATTTTTCTGTGTGTTTATGTCTACTAAACAAGTGTACCAATTAATGATAAATATGTGTATTTTATTTGTAGCTCAGTACTCATAGGCCAAGGCCAGGTCTCTGTGTCCATTATTGGCTCAAACACAGTCTCAGATGAAAATAGCTGCACTATATTCTTCTTCATGGGAACCACTCCCTGATGTCCAGATGCCCTTGGACACGTCCTGATAAGGGCCTGATTGAGTCCTTCTCTTAGTGCAACCTCGATGAACAGTTTAAACAGAACAGGACGTCCAGCCGATTTATCTGAAGTTGTATTAAATGGATGATTCTCACTGAAAAATAAATGAGTATGTTTAACCTACACTTGACCAGTCTGATCTTTTTCATCATAGGTCAACAATATAAAGACCCAGCAGCAGTGAGTCAGGAAACAGACTTATTGGATAAACCCAGTGTAGATTAGCTCCACTCTATAATCAGGGAACTAAGAAGAAATGTAAACGATTTCTGTAAAAACACGCAATAAAATAAACTAAAAGCATTGGCATTCCAGACTCAAGTCTAAACCATAAACTGAACCAAATCGAATTATATGAACAGATTAAACTAAACTCTGTGTGATAAAACTAAGTTACTTTTCACTCTTAACAACAAACAAAATAAAATTGTGGCAGTTTAAATTGTTGAAGATGCGTATAAAGTGCAAGAACAGGCTGACACAGTACATAGAAAATAAAAAAAAATAAAAAAACACATTAGACAATAAATTATATAGGCAGACAATAATGAAATAAAGAAAATAAAGCCTAAAGAGGTTCTCAATTAGTCCTAATTCACTGAACATGTGATTCAGTTCTGAGGTATTTTTTCTTGTAAAAGTCTAGAAAAAGTACAATGACAGTATTCAAAGGCAGTTCAAGGCTCTTTTATTTTCTGAGATGGCCCGAAATAATGTCCGTTTTAATAAAGTTCAGTAAATTTGGAACCTTTGGGAAAAGCCAATAATTAATGTCATCCCATAAAGCTTTACAATACACACAATCAAAGTGATTCAAAGAAGAAGTTGATTTAACATCTGTATTACAAACCTTTAAGTTTACTCAACAACTTTTGGTGCAATGGGGAGTTTCAAATAATTCAGATTTTTCATCACAAGAGAAGAGTTGTGATGTAGAATTTGGGCTTAATTTAAAGGAAACAAAAACATCAGCTAAATCTTTTCTGATCTTTGTTGTGAGCATCACTTCAGCTCCATGTCTGAGCTTGATATCGTCAAACACATTAATCTGTCACGACCTTCTGACTTCAGCAGGATGTATGCATGGGATAAACTGCTGGATCTCATTGGCCTAATGTTGAACTCAGAGCTTGAGGTTTAAAGTAAGCTCTAAACTTCAATTGGATTGGTTCAATTTGACTATTTTTAATAAAATAAAAGTGGGCAAGTAGCTATGAGGGAAGCATTAAAACAGCTGTAAGACAGGCCCAGTTCTTTCAAATGCAAGTGAAATACAAGGTTTTTAAGGTAAGTGCTTGAGGTTTTGAAGAAAAACACTTTGCATGTGAGCAGGTGAATATAAAACTTTAATATATATTAAAACCATATGATCTGTCTCAGTCTTAAAGCCAGGATTATTTCAGTCCGTCTGTTTTTTCACTTTGTTCCTGACCCTGTTCATCTGTCTGAGAAACAGACTATTCAGACTCATATTAAACACAGAACTTTAATCAGTCTGGACAGATCTTTCTTTTCAATGACTTGCACATGTACACACCCACTGTCCAAGTCCTGGCAGGATACTTAGACTCTGTATCTCCAGCTGTTCATGCACTTCTGAGATCAGAGTTATTATTTACTGTTTATGAATGAAGACTGAACTCTCATTAAAAATCTAAAATGCATTGTGTTCTAATTTCTTCCAAAAATATGTTCCTTGTAAATCTTAATAATGTTATGTTTGTGTTCATGTTTTTAGGCTAGGTGTTGTTGTTAGTAACTATAGCAAGTATAAAATGACTGAACCACGCACACTTTTTTCTGTATTTTCTGTATCCTATTCACTTTCACCCTCCTCCCTCCCAGTGGCCCTCTTTCTACATAAAGACCCAACATTAATCATAAACTGACTGATTTATTCGAATTATTTAGGGCAGTGGTGTCAAACTGAAAGTGGTGAGGGCCACAAAAGTTAATAAGAATATTTTCAGCTTTTATTCAATTTTGAATGTGAGTTTTAGTCAAATTCTAACAGGTTTTACATGGATTTCAACAGCTTTTAGTTGAATTTGAACAGGTTATAGTTGGATTGGAACAGATTTTATATATCTTTGTAGCAAAAATCAAATCCATCTTAAAAATGTTCAAATTCAATGAATTAAACCTAGTGCCAAAAATATCCCCTTCTAAATGTATTGAAGGGCCACAGAAAACATTGCAGAGGACCACATTTGGCCCCCGGGCCTTGAGTTGGACATGTGTGTCTTAGAGCAAAAGTGGTCACTCATGTTTCTTGGTGTAGAAGCTAAAATGGCGTTATGTAGTTTTGTGAGTGAGAGTGAATGTAAAATACAGAAAAATGTGCTCAAACTCAAACACCGTGCTCTGAAATAAAGATTTATCTTCCTCATCTGTTGACAGTGTAAGTCTGTAAATATGAGTAGGGCTTTTGTTCATGACAGCTTTAGACTTTGATGAGGTTGAAAGAGTTACATGTTTATAGTCTGGTCTGAGTGCGCGATGCAAAATCTTGAGTAAGCATTAAGTGGTGTTGTGTTTAAAGAAGCTCTGTTTGGTTGGGACTGTCTCTCTGCCTTATTTAGGGAATGGTAAAAAAGACTAACCCCCAAAAGAAAAGAGACCCGACCCCACACACACACCTTCATTAACTCTACCTGACCTCCTGCAGTGACCCTGACTCTGACCCTGACCTCTGTGACCCCTCTGTGACCTCAGGTATTCTCTCGGCCTGGATCGTGTTTCTGCTTTTCTCTTCAGTTTCAGTTTTGTTAAACTGTGGTGTAACTGTTACACTCACTTCTCAAGGAACGCACTGCTCTTTGTTTAAGACAGACATCCAGATATGAAATTAAACTTTTCATTCAGAAATGCAAACATTTTAGTGGTATATGTCGCTCTAATTGTAACAGGCTGTCATAGGGCTTCAAGGTTTCTATTAACATTTGAACACTGAAGATGTTTTATGGATGGACACCTTCTTTCAATGTTGACAGTGGGTGTAGATTTTTCACTTATTGACAAGAAACACAGGACCTGGCATCACTCTGGTCTTTCAGAGAAGCACAACCTTTTAACTTTTGTCAATTGTATTAATTTTAGCTTTCTTGAACTGTTTTTAAATGTCTAAATAATTGAGTTACACCACTGCCTTTAGAATGTGTTATATATTTTCATAGCATCCATAGACTCAACAAACTGCAGCTGAGTTCTTCCAATGTTTAGGACCTGCTTTAGTCTGTGTCTTCACTGTTAAAGGGGCTATACTATGGAACTGTCTATCATCAGACTTCAAATGAGAGACAAATAGATTAAGTATAACAGACAATATAAAACAATGGCATGAATCTACACAAAAGTGCTCACATTAATTCTCTATTTTATTGTACCGTATGTGGTATTACACAAAAATCTTATAATATTTGTTTAACATACTTATTGTATGTTAAACAAATATCGGAAAAATTTGTCCAACAGCAGGAAGTGATGACACATTCACTGTAATCTATTTATTTTAAAGTATAGTGAGATGGCAGGAAGCTTTTCCTCAGTCTATACATTCACATGAGCGTATAACTCTGCAGACTTCAATAACATGGAGGCCCGAGTTTGTAGAGGGACATAAATTGTCGCTAAACCAGCCTGAAATATTGTGCATGAATGGTTGTTTCCATAAACTATATATTTGAGCTGGGTTTTGATGTGAATAAAGCCAGCGCCAGACTCTGACCTCTCTCCTCGAGCTTTGTGCCTCGATCTTAAACTAAATCACTTTAAAATACTGTCCTTATTGTTTCACATAGATGCTAAATTTGTTCTGATATTTTTACAGTCGAGTGAGTCATGAGTCACATACAACTGAGACACATGCCCTAAAAGGACACACTGATGTTACTGGGGACTGCAGATTTAGAAATATTGAGGTGGAAGGTCAACATAGGCCCTCACATTTATTATTTAGCAGTTATATATTTCTTTTTATGTCTTTCTTTACCTCAAACTGTCACTCATTTCTCTATTAGGGCTCATAGTGAAACATGGTTCCCACATGTCTTTAAAGTCTTATCATAAAAGAGGTTTTTCAATGACCCTTTGACTTAAATCAGCTACATACCAATCAAGAGTCTACATAGCTCACATGAAACTGTCTTGTTTTACAGTCATACATTATGTTGTGTAAAGCTTGCACCAGCCCTGAACTGTGTAGCTGCTGCAGTGTAGCATGAACACTTGAATGAATAGAGCAGCTAAATGTAAAGCTCAAATCTAAACCAGGGTCTGGACCAAAGTTGATCATTTTGTTTAAATGTTTTTGGGTTTGTTTTCAACACTTTAAAGTAAACACACTTTTCCCACATCCTGAATCTTGTCACAAGAAGACGCAACTGATGGTGACTCCTCAGACACCAAGCTTCAACAGGCTCTTTATGATTTAACGGTCAAACAACTTCAAATTCAGTTTCACACGTGTTTTAATTTGCTAAATGTATCTCGTAATAAGGAAACTGTATGGGGTTTGTGCAGGTTCTCAGTCATCCAGCTTCTCGTGACACTAAGGGGTTTAAAAAAAAAATTAAAAAAGGACGTAGAAGAAACAGAAGACGCTTTGTCCCACGTCCAACTTTGTCAGTTCTAAAGTGGACTGGTCTGTGAGGTGAGTTTATATCCTTCAGAGGGAGTGGTTTAACCAGATGTCTATTAACCCAATGAAAGGTCAAGGTTAAGCAGGTGAATGGTCTGTGTGGGAGTCCTTTAGCATACAGAGCACTAGGCCTTCCAGGGACATGGTTTGAACCTGGAGAACGAAGTTGAAAGAAGAGAAGGTGGACTGAGACACAATCTGTTTATTTACAACAGTGTGTTAATGCCAGACAGAAACAGTTTCACCAAAACAAGAGGCCACCAAAGAGATGGATTTTATAACTTACACTGGTCTTGACTCGGTCTTGCCCGACATTATTCTGGTCTTGACCTGGTCTCAATTGCTTGTCTCGGTCAATGCAGTCTTGATTTAACACAATATAAAAGGCCCAAACCAGTCTGTCTTAAGTTTGTCATATTTCTGCAGGAGCCTGTTTAATCCATAAAGCTCGGGTTGGATCGAGGTTGGTTTGTGTTCTCACTACAAATAAGTCACACTTGAGTGGCTTCAGTTTCAGTCGAAAGCAGTAAGATTTGTAAATCCAAACCAGAGTTCGATGGACAGCTTTAACACCAGCTCAAATAAACCACAAACAAACAAAGGAATTTTCTTAATTGTACCAAATGGTTTGAAAGCACCTTTAGACTTTTGCAAATGTTTCCCAAGATTCTCACATGTAATCATCGCCAGCCAGTTGGTTTTTTTTGCCAAAACCAACCTGTTTATGCAGACTTTGGGACTTTTGGCAGCTCAGGCCCGTGGATCTACTCTGTGCTGACCTTGACACCCAAATCTAGAGTCTTTAAATACACGCCTCATTCACTGAACAGATTTCGAACTCATTCACCTCCAAAACCTGTTTGACTGAGCTTTATTTTGCCTGCTCCATGCCTTTCACATTCCCTCGTTTTCCATTCATCTGTAAAAAAGTCCTAAGAAAGTCTCGAGCCCCAGTCGCTCACTTTACTTTTTCACTTTAACTCCTGTCTCTTTCACTCTGTGTAATTTCCTCCTCGGGCTCTTAGTTTTCCCATGAGGCTGACCCTTCCTCTTCTTCCACATCCCTGACTCCGAACAAGTGCAGCTGTAACCCCAGACGCACACACGGTCGCCGGATCACTTACTGAATTAGCATCTGGGACCGGACCGACGGGAACAGAGCGAGCACAGAACAACGGAGAGTTATTTTTTATCATTCGCTCTCGGACAGCCATTATCGCGTCCCCTGTGACTTCCTCCTCATCACCTGTCCCGCACCGCTGCTTTATCGAATGGATCAATGTCCCAACAGGCTTTGAGCGCGATTGTTTTTGAATTATATTGCACATATTAGTAAATTTAACACAAAATATCACACTATCAACAGACAAATGTAGTTTTCATCTAACGTGTAGTATCAAGCCCCTATAGACACGGGTCAACTTCACTTTTAGGAGTTTCAAGCAGCGCATTAAAGCAGCTTCAGAGGGTTAAATGTGAAAAGGAAGAGGTGCACAGTGGCAGAGTGGTACCTGCCTCAGCGTCAACAACCCCAGAGCATTTCCCTGAACAAACACCCTCTATAGGCTGCTTTTGTAACTGCACTGTCCCAAAAACACACTGGGGTTTAACTCTATGGATGGTTTCTCACAAACTGTACTGACTTTGTTTGAAAATCCTGGAAAAGATTGAAGACAAAAGATGGTGGGGTTAGTTTGGAGTTTGTAAGGTTATAATCTTATAACAATAACATAAAGAGAAGAAAGACCAAAGGATCACTTTAACGTACATAATGATGAGTGAGTTTTTTAGAGCGGAGCATGTTTTACAGAACCATCCAGAAGAACATATATTGTAGGCAAAAGCATTAGTTAAGCCTGTTCTAATGCTTATTTTAGAAAAGTTAAACTGACTTGAAGTAAAATATAGGTTCTTGACAAAGACAATAAAAACGTTACAATATTCCAGTCACAATAAAACATTGTACTTTCTTCTATTAAATGTGTGAAGAAACTAGAGCAATTTAATTTGTATTACTTTATATTAATTGTCTGTGTTTGTGAGGTTGCCCTGCTGGTTCATTGGGCTGTAGTTATTGGTGCGTTACAGGTTTTCATCTAAAGTACGTGCCTTTTGCAAACACCTCTGGGACTCTCTATCTTAACCTGTTTTTTCTACAACATTTATAGCAGTTTCTCTACTATGGAGAGGCCTACTAAAGTTTTGTTCTCTTTTGCTGCCATTTCCATTTGGACTGAGCTCCCTGCCTTTAAAAGAGATGATGCAACCACTAGATTGTTTTTGCATTAAAGACCTAATAGTATTAGAGCCCATTATTATTTTCTCCTTTGAATATTGTCATGTCAGGAGTGTCTATCTCAGACGGGACTGGCCTGCTGCATACATTATTAACATGTCCTTAGAGTGCATATTCAGGACATATTTCACACCAGCTCTAGAATAATCTGGATATTTGAGTTAGAAAAGTCCCTCTGCCGTCTGAAGTGTCCGCAGGCAGAGAGCAGTGAGTCGGCATGTGAGAGTGGGACGATGATGTAAAAAAATGAGAAGACGTTAAGTGATGGGATATCTGAAAACTCATCAGTGAATCCTTCAAGATGATGTTTTTTCACAGATTATTCTCAGTTTTCCTGAAGTAGAATAAAAAATAATCACATTCTATGAGTCTTTTATCTTCCTGGAGCTTGAGGTGTTCTTGAGTACGATCCATTTAAACAAAGCCAAAATGCAAACGCAGACCGGTGTCATAATAAAAAACAATCTGCGTTCATAGAGAAACCCTGAGCTGAAGTGTGTCCGCCAGACCACTAGAGGCACTGTGAACTCTGCTGCTGCAAACGCCACTGGCATTAAAGACAAGGAGAGAGCTCCCATCTGGAATATAATAACTTTTTAAACCTGGCATTTTCTAGAACAGCGCTAATAAACTTTGAAGCTTCAGTGTGGATTTGTGTATCTAATATTATTTTTGAAGCACAAAAATGTTACATCATTATTTTCACTGAAGAAACGGGTGCTGGAACAAACTGAAAACATCTCTTTAGTCCTGGAAATGGCCTCTCAGTGTCTTAGCTTTACCTTGGAGTGTGTTTTTCTGGACGTCATCAGTTCAGGGATCATTTGGAGACACTCTGAAAGTTCCTGATACGATGAGGACCACTCTTGCCTCCACTTTCCACATCTTCTGTTGCTCCTCTTTCAGGCCTTGGTATTTTTAAATCTTCTCCTGTACGCTTTTGCCTTTTCAGAGCCAATTGCAAAAGGATCTGCAGGAAAGAATTCAAGTGTTAGAACTAGGCTTGCTGCAGTATGCGCCATGAAGCGGGCGACAAAGCCTGTTGTGTGCTTGGACGTCACATGCTCACGCGCCCGTGGTTGGCACAGCAGGATGCCTTCAAAATTTAAGAGGGTTATAAAAATCCTGACACTTTCCAAAACCCTCCTGAATGTGCCCGAGTCATTATATGAAGTTAGGCAGGGAAAAGCTGTGCCCCCGTGAGGTACATGGTTATCAGATGTATCAATAGTCCATTATTGGGTCTGGACCGGCCCGTGGTAGGCTTCACCATGTGATAATGATCATATTAGTCTGTGCAAATCAACACGATGGGGTCACAAGTGTTCAGCAGGACCAGCACTGACCGCACATGTCTCAGTGTCGGGATCGCACTTATTTATGTTTACTTTGCACAGATACAACACAATCACAAGAAGAGGCCATTTCTTTTAAGCAGCAGATTTTTCATATGACCAACCCTTGAGGCAGCATTGTATATTCTGTTCTGTGCCTCTTTATCTGAGAGATGACACTGGGTGGTTTCCTTCTACAAAGTTAAAAGGACTTTTCCCAACAAGTCACGGGGGCTGGAGTCTTTCCCAGCAGCTTTTGGTGTGCAGTCACCAGTCTCTTCCACAGACACTAACAGACCAACCATTCACTCCCACATTTATTCACTATAGACAATTATGATACACATTTTACCTGTACGTGCATGTCTTTGGGTGCGACAAGAAATGAAAAAGGAAAAGAAAAGAAAGCCTGCAAAAGTATGGAGGCGTGCAACTTTTTTGTTTTTAGTTGGGTCCACAACCTTTTTTACTTTATATCAAGGTGAGTTATCTTTGTCAAACTGGCCCCTACGCAAAAAGCATTAGCAGATTTAGCTCTGTCCAAAAACACATTTCTTTTTGTCCTTGTTAATTTATAAAGCTCTTCCTGTTTGGACATTCATGTCTCCGGATCCTGCTTCTCAAACTGTCCAAAGACATTAATGCAGAGGTGAACTGGTTTCCTTTAGTGAATGAATGTGAGTGGCAATGTTATTGTCTATCTTTTAGTGTCAACCAATAAAGAATAGGCAGCTTAAATACAGTTAGAATAATGACAGACTTTCATTAGTGTTGTACAGTAGTCACAACATCTTTATTAGTTAACAATGCTCCTTCCAAAGTGAGTATTTGCATAGGCTGTGTACTTTACAGAGAAAACAATAAACAGCCATTTCCCAGGAGACATTTTGAGATGCTGCTTTGGGACAAAGAGCCAAACTTAGATTTTATCATCTGGAACTCGCATCAAAATATCAATGTGACGGAAACCAGCTCAACAACTGTTTCTGATTTTAGCAAGAGCTACAACAACATTTCACTTCACAGCAGACACTGAAGTTAATCTGTGAAGTCTGGACGCCTTCTCAATGTCACTTGGAAGCATTTACCCGATTTAACCGTGCCAATTGTAAAGCTTTGAAAGAACTTGACATTTAAGATTAATAGCACGTCTGGGAGCACGTCTGAAATACTTTCCCATGTAAACACTTAGTTGGGGTTTCACTTCTTGAAAACCCAACAACTTCTCTGAAACATTTTATTGTTAAAGGAAATGGTTTTGAGGAAGGAGTAGACCTTTTAAGATTTAATGTCAGATATTAAAGGATCAGCAATAGTGTTTTTGTATTTCAGCTATTTGAGAAACACAGTTAAACACCAAATCTGAGAAGACAGAATAAAATGTAACAGTTGTGATGTTGGTATTGATTATAAATGTCCTAAGTAAGAATTGGCTTGTTTTTTTGTTTTTTTTAATAGCTAATAAGCCCAAGTGCTCACAACAACAAAAAAGAATCAGGCATGTTTTCCTTTCCTTAATGTTTCGTTTCATGCTTTGCTTTTTTGTGCTTTTTGAAGACTTTTTGTCGTTGTCAGCTCTGATCTTAACACTAACCTTAAATGTTAAATGTTCCTTGTTGTATATCCCTTCAATTTAAAACTCAAAGTTAACCAAAAGAAGGAACAAGGTGATTAGTTGTGGTTTATGAATGAGTTTTCAGTCAACTCAGTTTTGATTGACTACAGCCAGTCAATTTTAGAAGTACTGTATTTAGAGATAAAGTAGAATTGTACATACCAAAAGAAAACTGCACAATGACGACTTGAAAGGGTATTTGTAGTGAGAGACTTGCGTGCAAAGGAGTTTTACAGTTGAATTCCTGCTGCCCATGTTTGAGTGTTCGTTGGTAATAAAAGAGGTCTAAGATTTAAACTCATGGCGCCTCCAGCCAGTCCAGTCCCTGTTATGTAATGCAGCGTTTCATAGTGAGCCTCTTTCATTCACACGTTTAGCACCAGCCGTGGCCTTAAGTGAAGCTGCATCAACCCCGTCTGCTGACAGAGGTGCTCCTCAGTTCAGACTCAAATGTTGATTTATTTTGCTTTTTGTTCTGTTTGTATGTTACAAATTAAAACATAGGTAAGGTTTTGGTTACAACATGACAAATATACCAAGCTTATCTACTTTTATTTTCCCATAAGCTATGATTTGCCGCTCATTCTTTATTATAGAACTTTCAGGACTTGGTACAGACATGTAGTTAGTTTGAGAGACAACAAATACAATCAGTTACACCTGTGCAAATGGTTACTTTACCAATATGCTAAAGTTAGACACAATCTTCGCTCCCACAGTAACACATTTATTGAATTAATCTGCAGTTTTACTCATTCTTGTAAATGGCACATTTTATATATTAAGGTCGATGTGGAAAATCTACTCGGACTTTAATTCCACACAGAGATGCTGTTGTAAACAATAGATGAATATCTTGAGGTCATATGTGTCATCTTTATGGTTATTAGATACTGTGTTTAAGTACTCAGCCACACTGCTTTGAATTTTCGAAGTGTTGTGTTGGTTCACTCTGGTCTGAGCCGTGACCCGTTCGGTTCACAAGGGTCTGGACTACAGTATATCACTAATGACTAACAACTCTTCCATAAATAACACATGGTTATTTGTGTCATTTACAGATTACAGTCACCTCTTGACTTCAATACAAATCAAAATGTGTGATTCTTTTAAATTGCAGCCCATAAGAATCCCATGAACTAGTGAAAATGTAAAGTAGCACATGGCAGTCATGGCTGTATGTCCCATTGGGGTATGGACCTCAGTGTTATTATGTTATCATAGGCCATTTTTTATGGTCATCTTGAACAGTCTCCTATATCTGGATCTTTGCATTTTTTCAGGCTTCAGACTCCAAAAGTCAGACAGTTTCATTTATTTTATATTATAGTTTATCATTATTCAATTGTTATGTTTAAATGCAAAGACTTATAGACCTCATTTGTTTTTAAAATTATGCATAGGGTCTTGATTACATTTGCTGATAATGTATCCATTCATTGTTCAAACCATGCATTTGCTTTTTCATTGCAGTCTTTGACGTGAATTGTGAACAGCTGTCTCCACTGATCTCTTGACGTTAGATGCTGTACTTAATGGCGTTCACACTCCTAATGCAGTGATAAACTGAAGATACTTGTCTGCAGTAAAGTAATGATCAAGCTGTGAAATCAGAAGTACATGTCATTACAAGATAAACAAGGGTTTGAACTGGAGCGCTGACATAAAAGTGGGTTTGTCTCAGAGCTGGAGTGTCTTCCTGTGAGCTCCCGTTACGAGCCTCGTGAGGAGCATCCCGGGTTAACCTCAAGTGTCAAAACAGAAGTACATTTTGTAATCGATATATTCTGTTTGTGGGCAGCATTGGGGCATTTCAAATTGGTTCATTTCATTTTGATAAAGGGTGCAGTGTAGTCTTATGTAATTGCTTTTCAGTAATGTATCTGTGTTAGAGCAGATCACTGTTTATTGACAAAAAGGGAAACAGAACTAAACTTAGCTTCTTGTAACAAAAAAAAAAAAAAAGTGCCCTTGAAGCTCTCAGGCAGAACAAGCGACTTAAACATAGATATAAACTTGTTTTAAATGCCACGTTCACACCACATGAGGCTACTGGCATCTTCTTTGGAGCCTGTGGAGAAGTCACTAGACAATAATGGATCAAGTGTTATGTAATAAACAGCGATGAGATGTGTCTTTTATGGCCACATGCATCTCATAGTGCTGTCCTCAGGCTGCAGTTGCACCAAGGAACCATTTACATTACAATCCCAATAAAACATTTACTTACGTCATCAAATAGAAACAGGACTTGCTCAAAGAAAGTGTCTCCCGTCGAAGCAGAATGTGACGAGATGGGTTTGGTGTGATCGGTGAGACCACTAAAGACCATTAAATCACCTGGTGTTGAGGAGGAGAGCTGTAGACAAGCTAAAAGCACCAGGGCTCGAGATGTGATGTTCTCCAGTGATGTGGCCTTGGGACAAAATGCACCCCCTCCACTTGAGTTACAGCCACTGTCTCAGGAAGGACCACAAAACTTGACTCAGTTAAAAAAAAATGTTTAGTTTAGCAAAAAGGTTTTATTCTTGGTGCAGCTTCGTTCACAAAAACTGCTGGAGTCACTTCCCATTCATCATATTTTCTTCCAGCAACCTCGGTCCCATCTCCAACCAGCACTAGAATGGACTGAGTGTCCCAAACTTGAGATATTTCTGTGTGAGCATGTGATTGGCCAAAACATCCAGTACAAGCTCAACATTTCCATTAAAATCCCTGATAATAAAGCCTTTTTTTTTTTTTTTTTTTAACCACAGATGACTTCTCTTAAAATTTGCTATTGGCACAAATACTACCAAAAATAATTATTGGAACTGTCCAAGATGTTCCCCAGTTTAGCAAAATGTGTTCATTCAAACCACTGCTGCATCGTTGGCCCCGAGCGACTTAACGTGCTCCCTGAAAACAAGTCTGACTCTAAACACAATAAGTATTTTCTTAAAAAGTGCCTGTAAATGTCTCATGGCTAAACCTGCTATCGTCCTGTGTCTAAACCATCTCTGAGACTCTGACAGTGGTGGGCCTCAGAAGATGAATATTAGGTGTAGGTCAGAGAGGAGAGGGAGAATAATCTACGTTTGATGTGCTAGATAGGAAGTATTTGTATGAATTTCTACAGTTTAATTTATAGGGAGTCGTTTTTCACAGATGATTCTTATAACGATGTGCTATGAGGTGATTATAACAAATTCCTAAGTTTAATAAAAGTCACGTACTGCACATTTAATGATGCCTTTACATGCTGGGGAATGACTAGATCTTATGTGCCCTGTTCAAAGTCAGGAGACACGGTAAGACGACAGGATTATCATGATTAATCATAGTTTAAACCACACTTGAGCCACAAGGCCATAAATAGCAGTGTATTTGTCTTGTATCTTAAAGTGATAAATCAAAAATTTCACGGCTGTTTGCAGGACTACAGACTCTCTGATGTAATAACACGTTTGCTTGTTTTCACATTTCCTCCATCTCTCGCTGAAATGGTAACAGATCCCGGTTTGTCCGACTGATCCACAGGGTCAAAGGGGCGTTGTGCCGCAGCCTCTCCCACCGGTCACATGTTTGAGTCGTGGTCGTGCCGATACCCCTGATGCACAGACGCTAATCCAACAGGAAGAAGAGATGAGCGGTAATCACGGCTCCACTGACCACACGCAAAGATTACACTCACTGTTCCAGCGTTTGGTACAAAACTAATGTCCGACAGACCTCGTTATGTAATAAATAAATGCGTGGGACGGCACGTCTGGGACTTTGTTTATTTCACATATGGTTTGGATAATTGAACTGAAAAACAACACATGCTTTCGAGCCATGATGCATATTTGAGTCAATTCCTCACAGCTTTGTGATAAGTCGATCTTTGAGTGGTTACATCGATCTTTTATAGGTTACAGCTAACAGCAATTAAGCATCTTAAACCAGTGGTGTCAAACTCAAAATGGTGAGGGGCCACAATAGTTGATCAGAATCCTTTCAGGGGCCGAAGATGGAGATTAAATTTTGATTGTATCTTCATTTGTGAACAGGTTTTAGTTGGATTTGAACAGATTTTAGATGATTTGAACAGATC